>JADDOH010008365.1:0-52966 GCA_016648135.1 Agrypnia vestita
TTGCAGTGCACAAAGGAGTTATGGTACCAAAACTCCAACGGTGTTAGAAATTAATAATTGAGCCATAATATGTATGTTCTATATCATATCATGATCAATTATCGTTAAGCCATGTATTCACTAGGGGACAAATTGTCCCTCAACATTACGCGCGGCATAGAGTCTACGTGACGTTGCAACGTCGTGCACTGTTCCGCGACCTCGCGCACAACATAGCGCGGCATTTCTATGTGCCGTGGCAACGTTGCCATGCGCACGGTACCCGAGCGTACTCACTGCAACATTCCGCGGAGCATCAGTACCACGTGGTATGTTTACAAGTGAATACGCATGCGCTGTATCTGTCAAGATGACAATGCGGGGAAACGAAATCGTTCTCGAACTCATCGAGCTGTATCGATCGAAGATCGCATAGAATGTCCGTCCTTCTTTCTCTTTGCAGTAAATAATTTCGCATTCTCCTCTTTTTTCTCCTCTTACTTTTCGATAAACTCATTAACATAAACAGATACGCGGCTATCATCATAACCTCATAGGGCGATATATTTCCGCGACGTCTGGAAAACAATAATTATTTGCAAAAAGGACCTTGTTTTTAAATTCAATTTACTACAGTAAAACCTCGTTAATTTGAAATTGTGACCCAAAAAAACATTTCGAATTGCGCGAAACCCCGTTTTCGCCAAATGAGATACCGCAGCTGTCATCCATAACCTCATCGGATGACATTTCCGCGACAAGATATGCGAGTCCCAGTGTGTACACGTCAAATGACCGCGTCATTGTCCCCGAAACATGAGTGTAGATGTTGATGCGACATGTCGAGCGGAATGTTTCGCGATTTATCCCCTAGTGAATACATGGCTTTACTTTCTTATTACAGGCGTGTGAGCTGCACTTCAAGTAACGGATATTGTTAAAGATGCTTCTTTTTTGAATGGTTCTATTGAAAGAATTACTCTAAATGAAATTCTCTACTGAAATTCCGCCTACAGGATGGTGCAGTACCCTCCATTCTGCCCAATTGCCAACACCCTCCACCAGCACCAGAGAAAGTGCCGATGACAGTGAAAGTGCAGTGACAAATGAAAACTGTAAATAATTTAAATGACATTGAAAGTATAATGGACAATCTTAAATTATAATCTACCGTTGCTGTAAAAACAGTTAATGAACATTTGGAGCAGATTAAGCAATATTTATCAGAAATTAGAGACTTTTTTGAAGACAGCCCCGACAAACAAAAAAAATTAATTTCATTGTAGAACAGATTCAGTTACTTAATAATTGTTTGTTCAAGGGTTATTAGATTTGGGAGATACAAATAATATTCATTATTTTAAGTCTACAGCAGAATTTATTTCTTTAATAACTTGATGGTGGAATATTATGAATGTCAAGTCATTTGGTAAGGTCATTAGATTTAAAGATCCATTACAGAATCCTCTAACTGAATGTCCTGATGGTGAAAATGCTTTGTTTTGGGCCCGAGCGGAGCCGAGCGCACCCGAGTCCAACCGAAGTCTGATTTGAAAGAAAAGTGCTCTTTTAACTCTTTTAACTATACGATTTAATTAATTAGAATTCTTGAGTATGAGATATAATTTTTTGAATATTTTTATATTAATGAGAGTGAACTTTTCTCTTTACGCATGTAAAATTTAATTAAAATAATCAATGTTTTAATGGTTTTATGGATACTGCAATATAGGAAACAGAACGTTTAATTTTTGTCTTTTTTAAAACGATATATTTAACAACTTGTCGAAAAATAGTAATGTCTAAATAGCACCACTTTTTTTAAAACATTATGCAATCAATTTGTAAATAAAATATATGGTCTTTATTTGAAAGTATACGAGATTAGTGTACCAAAGATAACTGTATTGCATGAAAACTAAAATAAGGTTTCGGGGTTATAATTTTTTTTATGTTATAACAATATATTTTTTCATATTTTTTAAGGAAATTCTTCAAGAGTGAATGGATCTGTCATAATAAAATTGATTAAAAGCCTGTTTAGCCATGGGTTTTGCAAAATGATTTAATAAGTTTACGTTAAATTAAGCAAATCGAGAGCAAATATGATAATCGTGTACTGGGGCCTCTTAAACATACATATTATTATTCGCGCACTTTGGCTATGAATATGACAATTATGAGTTTGTGGTGTATTTATATTTTCTTGAATGAGTGTCTCTTTATGTATTTGTAATATTGAAGATCTTTTGTATAATCTGTCTAATTTTGGAACATTAATTTCTTTGAAAAGTAAATCTGTAGGGAATTTTCTAGGTTTTTTAAATTGACTGAAATAAAATAAAATTTGATAATTAATTTTTTAGTTATTTTTAGATCCTGTAAATCTGTAAATTACTTTTATAAGAGTCCCCCCAATATTGTCCTTTTATTCAATATTGTAATACGGATAGTACAAAAGCATAATATAATTTTCTAAATGAGTCAGTCAATAATATGTTGCGTAATCTTATAAATATATATACTAAACTAGTCTCTAAACAATTGTAGCCAAGCATACCCTGGAGGAACTCGGTTGGGTAAAGCCAAAGATAATGCCCGTACTCTCATGTAGAGATATCTTAGAAACTTTTTTGTACTTTCTCTACCATAAGTGAGTACTTCAGCTCATGTGGCCCCCAAATCATCGAGCCACTTTCGAGTCTACTTCGCACTAATGAGTTGTAAAGAGTTCTCAGTACGCGGGTATTTTCAAAAACCCTGGCTGTACGCAGAACGAATCTTATCATTTTCAATGTATTACTACTGACTCTATGTGATCGTGAAATGACAAGTTGCTTACAAATCTAATGCCGAGATCCTTAAAATTCAACGTTCGTGTCAGATTTTGGTCGTTCATTTTGTAGTGATAGAATACAGTTTTTTGGGCGCTAGTGAAAGATGTAACCGAACACTTGGAAACATTAAACATAAGTTTATTTCACCTTCCCCATTCACATATATTTGATATATCTGCTTGGAGAAGATGAAAATCGCCCAACCTTTAAAAAAAGCTTTAAGTCATCCGCGAGTAACAGAAAGCGCGACTTTAAAATTACATTAAATTACAATAAAATTACATATTGATAAAAATAAAGAACAACAGTGGACCCAGGTTGTAGCCTTGCGGGACATCCGGGAAAGTATGGAAACACTCTGACCCGAATAAACCGTAGGAGACGAATTGCTTTCTATTTTGGAGGTAGCTTGCCATTAATTTTACCAAACCGTCCGAGAAATCGATCTCATACAGTCTTTTCAATAATACATCATGTTTGACTGTATCAAAAGCATTCGCAAAATCATTATATGAACAATACACCTGATATCCCGCGTCCAGTGCTTCCGTTACTTTGTGAAAACTAGCGATGGGCGTTGAATGGACGGACTAGTTGAAATCAACCATTGACGTTTCATCGACGCGTCGACGGTTTACGTTTATCGCATGGACTAGTTGAATTCGTAGACGTAGACGACTGTAGACGACTAAACGAAGAATCCTTCGTTCGTAATTCAACGTAGTCCAAAGCAACGAGCGAGAGCAAGACAAAACGTCTCCGTTGATTTCTCTCTCATCTCTCGCTGTCGACTTGTAAACGGCTCGACGGGTAACTGCATTTCAACTCTAAAGTACACTACCATAGAGTGCAGATCTGTGTACATGATACTATGACGGACTTGAAATTTGAATGCGCGCGTAGGGTGAGACAGGCTTAATCATAAACTATTATTCTTTATAGCAAAAATATTTTGTGGTGAAATAATTATAATTTATATAAATTAACTTTGTAAACAACACTTTTTTTTCAATAAAAAAGTGGTGTTTATAAAGTTAATTTATATAAATTATAATTATGTCACCACAAAATAATTTTGCTATATTAGTTTTTATCTGCGTTGTGCGACGTTTCGGTGAATTCCCAATTTTACACAGTATAAAATAAAACAATTCTGTTTAATTATTTTACACTTTATTTTCTTTTGTATTGATACATCATTGGAAAAAGTACGCCTTTGGATAATTTAAAATTATCTCATAGAATTAGGAATTTACTTGAAACAACTACACTCGTTTGAAAAAAATATCAGATTTTATCTACTCAGTTATTTTTGAAAGGGCTGCAAAATTTCTAGGTTATCTATGGGTTAACAAACTTTGATATTTTTATTTTATACGATGAAACTATTATTAATTAACAGTCGAAAATGCCGGCTAGATATTTTTTTTAAGATCAATATTTTATTCGATCGATCTCGACTTCTTAAAACTACCTGAAAAGGAATGGTAAAATTTAATTTCAGCGGTTTTACTTTCCCCGATACTATATTTCTTTGAACTTCTTTAAATTTTAAAAAGTAACGTAATAAAAATAGCCAACGGTATACATCGTGCCGTAGACATATCGTCCCGTAGAATGTCCGCATAACGAAGTTGACGCGTCAACTAGTTGACGAATTCAACTATAGTTGACGAATTCAACTAGTTGACGAATTCAACTATAGTTGACGAATTCAACTAGTTGATCGACTGGTCGATAGTGAAAACCATTAGATTTGTCTCAACCGAGCGACGTTTCCTGAATCCATGCTACAGTTGCTGGCAAACTTCTTGAAATTTTTTGTCGTAGTGGGGGAATGCGCAGAAGACAAAATTTGGAATGGTACATGCGCAAACTTCTCCCCACTACGCCGTAAAATTTCAAGATGTTTGCTGGTTACTGTATTCATTAATTATGTACAAGTTAATTTAAGGCTACTGAACTGATAACGGTTGTTGGTGAAAGTGAACAGTTCATTCGTTCAAAATAGTGAACAGTTAAAAAAGAACAGTTAGTTCATGAATGATCCATCTCTAACAAATATTCGAAGTGTCAAAATGTTGATGTTTTTTGAAGTATAGGTACATAATGTGAATTGCTTATTTTGAACTGCTTTTATCTGCAAAGAATTGGAAGATGTAATCAACTTGGCTCGTTTTTTGTTTTTAAAGTAATGGATCATTCATCTGATCTCTCTCACTACAACGAATCTCCAAACAATGCAAATCAAAACAATTATATTACTATCATACCTGTAGAATATCCGAGACGAGGCTTTTCTGGACAGCCACCAGATTATCAATTCAAGTATGCCTATTTCTTTTCTTGAGAATTTATCAACCATGTTACAATTATAACTTTGAGAAATTCAAACATAGAGCCTGCTTTTAGTAAATAAAGCAAAATTTCATTCTGTTTGATGGTTACAGAATATTGACAGAATGTTGACAGTTGTTTCTATCTAAAATTTCATTAAGAATTTTATTTTAAAAATATCATATAGGCATTTGGTATATAATTTTTATTAAAATGAGCGTAACAAATCAAGAAGAGTGATAAAATATCTTATTTTCGTTTCATGACTCAGTCAGTGATCTTAAATGCAAAATCAGTCAGTATGGATGCAACATAAAAGTTTTATTATGTAGAAATAACCTGCACCTAGTCTGCTCGCAATATATAGAACACCTATGCTTGTGAATTGCTTTCCAAAGGTGCAGAAAGTGTTAAATGCTTACTTTATTTATTTAGAACTTTATTATTGAGACTGTTTCTTCGTGACATATTGTAGGATCAATCAGGGTATTCGGATACAATTTTATATTCTCCTTACATTTCATGTTCTCTTTTTAAGGCGATTGTCTTGCAAAGTGAGCAAATTTCACAATTTTTTCTCATATCTTCTCTTGCACTTCTTATCACATTTTTGTATGGAAAGATATCATAAAAATTTATTAATAAGGTTCCATATATTTAAATAAGGATATCTCATTAAAATGATATAAATTAAATTATTTAATAAATAACCAAACCTATGATATTTAAAAAAATAAAGACAATTGCTCCACTTTGTGGGCCTTTTATGACTGAGTAACCGGCTCTAACAAAATTTTTGTAAAGATTGACTAGACAGTATTATCTACGGTCAAAAAATTTACAAACTCGATTTGAAATTATTTTTACAAGAAGTGTAAACAATTTATGTTTAACATTGGACATTGGAATATGTTGTTCCCAAGTTGAAAAATAAATTACCCAGTTCCATACAAAATAGTTTGCTCATCCCCAATTTGGAGGTGGTAATAAAAAAGTGGATTATGCGAAATGATGTGTCATTATAATCTAGAATAAATTGTTTTGACTTGAACACCAAATAACTTGTGTGTACTTTCATTAAATTTTTTATATTCTGTTATAGTTTCTCTAGTATTTAAATTAGTTGATATAAGAGTTACATTTAAGGTGTTATAAATTGTGCTTTAATTATATAAGTTCATAATATTTATATATAAGTTTATAAAATGTGTTCAACTGTGTCTGCAGACAAACATCTTACAGACACAACACTTCAGCCCTAATGATGGATCCTGCAATGGGGTCCGAAACTTCGGCCAAAAAGGTTGTAGAAACACGGCAGAATATCCCAGAAAACTCTACCAGCTAGCTTTTATTTTATTTTGTAATTAAAAGTATTTAAAGAAAAAAGTTTATTTTTTTTAATTTAAACATTGTGGTTTTTTAAATCGAAAATCACATGGTAACATTTTTTAATCTTTCTTATTTTTGTTTAAAGTGACTACAGATCGCGTGAGGAGTATTATGGAGGGCAGAACCAGAATTTGCAGCCGGATAATGGAGCCCACCTGTACTCCGTATCTCAGCGCCTGCCCCCTGCACCCCCTTACAGTCCCCTTGGCAGACATGATGATTGGGGGAGTCAGAGACAACTTCCCGTTGATGGAAAAGTCAATAGCTTGGAGTCTCTAGAGAAGCAGAGTGCTGCAGGTGAGGAATTCATTGTTTTAACTTTACAAACCAATTGTTTCTTAGACATTTCCATTATGTGTACCACAAGTGCAACGCAATAAATAATTTTAGTTAACAAATTTCAGAGCATATAAGACAGAGAGCATAAGACAGTTAAAAATTTTTCTCTCACTTAAAATATATAGCTTGGGTTATTTCGATAATTAAATGATCATTTGCCATCTCAAAAATTACTTATTTTCTCTAAATTCACCCTCTTCCTAAATATATGTACGTTGACCTGTATAAAAAATAGATGTTTATTGGCAGATCGCTGCCATCATAATCGACATTAAAAAATCAACTGATATTATAATCATTTTCAAATTAGTACTTGTAAGTATAATTATAAGTAACACTCCGCCGCCTCGATTCAATATTGACCTCTAGATGTACATGTATCTCTTTTAGTCTTAATTCCTTTTCTGATGTCTGTCTGGATTGTAAGGCTCATCTATATTATAAGTAGCATACCACTCATAGATCTTGGAATGCCGAGGCCTCCTCACCACGAATAAATATCCCAATACTTATTTTATATTTGTCTTAATATCCATGGAATTTATTTTTTGGCTTACAACTTTTTTAATTGACAAAACCATATCTATCGCATGTTCAAAAATTGGTTTAACGGACTTAACAAATAAACATTATTATTACATTTATCAATAATTAGTTTTCTTCTAATAATTTCAGTTATTCTATAAGAGAACTTATTTGTGATAATTTAATGATAATTATGAATAAAATTTCATTTTGTCAAGCAATTTTAATCTTGTTATAGGTTTGTTGTTGACGTAAGTATTGAGCTTATTAAATAAAATTTAATTTATATGAAAGTAATTTAAAAAAATACATACTATTATTTAACTGTAAATAGTTGCGGATATTTTATACGAACCATATTTTTTTCCAAGAAACGATTCTCGACGTTTCGTTGAATGCTTATTCAACGTCATCAGGAGGACGACCTTTACCTGCGGAGGTAGAGGGCGGACTGATTACTGCTTTTGAGGGTGCAAATTATATGCAATTTGTTGTGGAGTGTTCACTTCTTAAGGTATTCTATTTGGGGATATTAATGTTTTCTTACTACGAACTAAATATATTATTTTCACAAACAATATCGTTTTATTGTGTGCATGCAATAGCATGTTAATCCCTCTAAAAAGGTTTCACGTGATTCACAATCAACCTGTATTCTGTCTGCCCTATCAGATGATTTTCGTTCTATTTGTGGGCCATTAAATTATAATCTAAAAAGAAACTAATAAGGAAAAAATAAATTACACAATTTTTATTAATCAATTAGAAAAGACATACAGAAAAAATTAAATTAACGAAAAAATATTATAACTGTCACTGGGACTCGAACCACGGACCTCCAATTCCATCCGGAAATGGCGCATTATCCAATTTCGCCATGACAGTCTGGTAAGTTAACGAAAATTTTTCAGCCTTATAATCTCTTTTTAATTGATCAACATTTTTATTCCATTTTTAAAGCAATCCTCTTTTTATTACATTGCAATAGTCACGAATACCTTCGCGTATCTACCGCTAGAGGACGCCAGAAATTAATATTTAATTTTAATTTTTGGAAACATTTGATACAACACATATATGTATATTAAAGGAAACACATTATTTTTGTGCAGTTGCAATTTCAGAACAAAGTTCTGTGAATTATTAAACAATTTTTATTAATCAATTAGAAAAGACATTCAGAAAAAATCAAATTAATGAAAAAATATTTAAACTGTCACCGGACTCAATAATTCACAGAACTTTGTTCTGAAATTGCAACTTCACAAAAATAATGTGTTTCCTTTAATAAAAAATAAATTATACAAAATGAAATAAATCACATTCAATACCGCAAGCCTGATTCACAATTATAATAAAAATATGATACAATTGATAACTTAAACAAAAAATAATGCACTTAAGGTACAGATACTACTCCATGGTACACAATGTGTTGACTCAATTAAAGTTAAAAGCCTGACCCTAATAAACTGAAAATATATATCTACATACATGCATATATGAAAACTGTAGTCAACAGAAACATCTGAAAGTTTGTTAATAATAATACTTTGTCCGAGAGCCATAAAAATAATCGAGTAATTTTTTTCTGGTACTAAATGGTTGAAATTTACTGAATGTAACAATAATAGTATGTTAAAAAGTTAAGGTTGTTATTACGGTCGTTAGACATATTTAACTGTAAATAGTTGCGGATATTTTATAAAACATGGCAGACATTGTCCTTGCAAGAGGGACCGCCGATGAGACTGTAGAGCTATTCCAGGCCACATTAAATAATAGCCAAAGTGATTGTCAGCGTCCTTTGAACAGATAGCGCACAAGAAAAAAAAAAGTTTGGCACAAAGTCAGTCAGTGACTTTCCCAGTTCCTATTTATGA
The DNA here is from genome assembly GCA_016648135.1 of Agrypnia vestita. NCBI lineage: Eukaryota > Metazoa > Arthropoda > Insecta > Trichoptera > Phryganeidae > Agrypnia > Agrypnia vestita. The sequence continues at coordinate 9,293 of JADDOH010008365.1, forward strand.
AATCAGATCATCTTATTTTCCAATACAATTTTAAATCTAATTTTATTGGCCAGATATCAAAAGAAACAGACAGACATGAGTGTAGGAGACCTCTGTACTTAGCCAAAGCCCACTCAGGGCTGGCGAGCTTATAATGATGACGAGATGTCAAAGCACTACCCATTGAATTTTTAATGTTTCACTTCACTTTTCTTCCACCTCAAAGAAACTTTGTCATGTTTTCATAAAAGGCAAACTTTCAATACCATATTCTTCTTGGTGCATGGAGCGATCTTCTAACATTTACTGATGCAAATAAAACATTTTGATCCCTTACACCAGTTCAGTGGTCTGAGTGTTATGCATTTTTATCTTTGTAGCCAGAGATTTTTTCAGATGACTCCTCATGATTGTATCCCTTCTTTTTTTCCAGTACATATTTTTTATGGAACTCCTAAAAGCATTATTCCACCACGCGTATATTATAGGATTCAGAATGCTATTTAAGAAACCGAGAAATCCCAACGGACTAACGTATGAAAATTTCAATTTCTGACAAGCAGTTGGAGTTTTTTCAGTATCACACATAACTAGAATGGTACAGCCAATAAAGTAGGGTAACCACGTGCAGACAACACTGCCATTCGTGAACAGAACTACTTTAATCGCTTTCCATTTCGTTGGTGTATTGGGTTGGCTAAATAAATTTCCATTGGTTGTCTTTTTGATTGTTCTGCAACTGTCCTGTACCTTATTTGGTATTGAAGTACCGGGAAAAGACTCGATTGAGTTGTTTCGAACCCATTGCTGATTATTCGTGATTGTCGAGACGTTCGCATTGTCTATTTTCTCAGATATTGTTTTTATTTGACCATTTTTAACCGCCCCTCCCCTAAACACTCGCAGTTTTGTAGGATTGGGTATTTCATCTTGTTCTGTAGCTTTGTCTATGCCTCTTAGTTGTACGACTTTTTTAATTGCGTTATATAAAATGATGCTGTAGAGAAGGGTAACAAACAGTAATGGAAGAATACCGAGTGTAACAGTGAGAATGAATAGTTTCGGAGTAGCGACCATGGTAAACCAGCATAATTTTCCATTCATAGAGTTCCCGGACCATCCCATTAATGGCAAGAAGCCTGTTAGAGGTCCTGAAATAAAGTAAAAAATAAATGTGACTGTATGGTAGAAATGGATGTTTTAATATAGTGTTTTGTGGTTCTTTATTGCTACAATCCTATGTTTTAAGGTTTTGTTTAACCATAAATAATAATAATAATATAACAGGTGTTCCCAATTTTTTTTACAATCATGGGCACCTTCTGCTTTGTCAATTTTCTTTTCTTATCTTGATATCAACAAAATATGTACAACCTTTAATGATAAAAGAACCCCGTCGTTACCATCATGTCGTTTCCTCGCGGGGGTAGGTGGAAAGGATAGATCCTCTGTACAAACAACTCTCGCCTCATCCACATTCATATATCTTTGCATACAAGCTCGACGATTGTTGAGACTCCTAACTGGAACATCCTCCAGTATCTGATTAATCTGGTCACGCCGCATCTTCCGCGGTCGCTCTCTTTCTGGCGCCATCAATACTTCATATATTTTTCTTACCCCCTTTTTTAATTCTATTAACTATGCTAAGATCAGCTTCCTAATATCTTCATTCCTTACTCTATCATAATGGCAACACAAATTAGCTTATTTTATGAAGAATATCAGCATTGTATCGACTACCACTGAGGCATTAATTACGCCAGAGAAAACCTTTATTAAGTCAGTTCTTACTATATACATTACTTCACTTACAGTACGGCCACTCTATGATGGCACTTTTGACGTTTAGACTTACATGAAGTTTCGTAATTAATGACAGCTAAACATTGGAGGACAAATGCTATACTTTATTGCGCGAACGCCAGAGTAGTGATGTCCATCAACATTAAATATGGAATGAACGAAATGATTCAAAATGTTATAGGATATTGATTGCCTGTATAATACGCGTAGAATACGCAGAATAAGTATCCAAAATAACACAACAAATCTGACAGATCGATTGTGCCCTCTAAATATGATCTTTTTCTATGGCTTTATTAGAGGGCAAAGAAAACGGCTACAAAACAATAAAAAATGCATCAGACTGGGCTAATGTAGTGAATAGAACCGTGCGACGAATAAAGGAAGATTACGAAAGAGATATTAGAATCGATAATATTTTAGATAATGATATTATAATTAATTTAGGAAACAATAGCAGCGACGATAGTTCAATGGAGAGTGATAGTAATGGGGATGAATCAGATTGAAACATTCAAGTAAATATTTTTATCTAAGAAAAATGTGTTTTATTATTCTTCTATAACCTTTTTTATGTACAAAGACTTTCTCAACTCTCGCCGTGCGATGAATTTTTTTTTCGACTGAATTTTTTCGTTAATGATTTTAAGTGTGTCACAACACTATTACGATCTGTCAAAAATGCCATCTTACAATGGCTCGAGTATAGGAAATTATTTAATAATAAAACAGGATGAAGTTGACACAATATTTTGCTTCCTTACCAGCGGGCGCTGGGAACTGAGATAAACTTTAAGTGGTAATTTAAGATTAGTTTTTACTGCATCTCATGTATTTTTTTTATATAACCATGGATGAAAAAACCCTTTCCTATGAGAAACTTCGAAACCTGATTCTTAGTTGCATAAAAATCATTATATTTTTGAGTGATGAATTCTCATTGTAAAAAACCAACAGGTTTCTATAATATACTGTACATATATTAGGGATATTTACCGTCGACGAAACGAGACCGTCCACGTCCATCCATCGACGAGACGTCAACTAGTTGAATTCGTCAACTAGTTGAATTCGTCAACTAGTTGACGCGTCAACTTCGTTACGCGGACGTTGCGGACGTTTATCTAAACATCGGGACGATAGTCAACTGTCTACGGTTTGACGCGACGCTGCTCGACGGCTCAACCGTTGGTTATTTTTATTACGTTTATTTTTAAAATTTAAAGAAGTTCGAAGGAATATAGTTTCGGGGAAAGTAAAATCGCTACTTGTGCTTATATGTAAAAAGAAATATTTTATTATTTATTTGTTTATAGGCTTTTACATATTGTTTTATATACTTCTTTCTATATATAATAAAGAAAGAAGTAGGTATACACAACAATATCAGGTGTAAGTAGTAAAATATAAATATAAACTACATATATAAGCAGTGAAAGTATCGAGTATAAGCATTAAAATATGAGCATAAAAATTAAAAATATAAAGTACAAAGCAGTAATGTGTGTATAAAAAAATATATTAGGTACACATTATTACATGTGTACAGGGTTATTTGGAAAACATTAATAACCTAGCAGGACTATATTCCTGCCTTGATTATGAGTATTATTTTTTGTAAAACGTTGGACTATCACTACACTAACTCAAATCGATTACGAAAAATTCATTCGTTTCAATACAAGTTAAATAAAATGATAAAAACCTTTACATTTATTTATTATCTATAAATTTATAAATAAATACATAATTTAAAAATACTTTACATTTGAGATGTTATCTAGAAATTTATTGAAGAATACATCTTTCAATGTCAGACTTTCACTTTGTGGTGACATTATTAATAAATAAATATATCTGTATTATTTGTCAACTTTAGTTTAAGGCTCAATTTGAGAAAAGGAACATTGTTCCCGAAACGTGTAAAAAAAACAATAAAAAGTGGTGTAAACAAAATTATAATAGAGTTATTTTTTTATCTATAAAGTTGAAAATAGGGAATTTATAATAAAAATTAATTAAACCTAAATTCAAGATTATATTACATATACAATAATTAATGTTGGACTCCTAAATAAGGATCATAGTTAGAAAATAGAAAATTTTATTCCCTACAAGTTTGTTTATCATTTATATGCTTAAGTTGAAAAGTAACGAACTAACACAATAATTAAATTTTACCATTCCTTTTCAGGTAGATATAAGAAGTCGAGATCGATCGAATAAAATATTGATTTTAGAAAAATATCTAGCCGGCCTGTTAATTAATAATAGTTCAATAAAAAATAAAATAATTAAACAAAATTGTTTTATTTTATACAGCGTAAAATTGGGAATTCACCGAAACGTCGCACATGCACATCGCAAAAATCAAGTAAAAAATAATAGATAATAGCTTATTAAGCCTATCTCTCCCTACGCATGCATTCAAATTTCAAATCTCTGTCACAGTTCGTGTACACAGATCTGCACTCTATGATCCTGTACTTTAGAGTTGAAATGAAATTACCCGTCGAGCCGTCTATGGCGTCTACAAGTCGACAGCGAGAGATGAGAGAGAAATAAAAAAAAAAATTGTCTTGCTCTCACTCGTTGCTTTGCATTACGTTGAATCTTGAATCGTCCACCGTCCACGGCGTCCGCCGTCTACGAATTCAACTAGTCCATGCGATAAACGTAAACCGTCGACGCGTCGATGCAACGTCAACGGTTGATTTCAACTAGTCCGTCCATTCAACGCCCATCCCTAATATATATAAAGGCAAATAAAATATACACATTTTACACATTAAATAATGTATACATTAAATAATATATTTATTACATTCTATACTATACATGCTATACTTACATTAAAAAATATTCTCCACATGTTCCGATTTAATTCCAAAGTTGATGGGTTTTTTGTTATTTTTAGTGATGCAACGAATACTACTTTCACGAATATGAATATCAAGCCTACTATTCGGCGAATACGAATAATTCAACAAGGGAATAAATAAAACACCACTGTTCTTTTTTTACTAAGAGTTAAATAATTAAAATTTATCACCGGCAAATTTTTGTTCAAAATGCACAAAATTTATTTTATCCGTTTGTACATTCCCAGTGGTCGAAAATAAATATCACTTTTACCACACATACGAAAGGTCATGTTATTAGATTTAATTTGAAATTATTTTATAAGAATTAACACACAACGGAAATAAAATGGAATGAACAATACGTATTACAAAACAAAAACTACATGAAATGAGCACCTAACCTTATTAGTAACCCAACGAAACTAGATGGAAGAACTCATATTATGCTGTGAAACAAGTAACAATTGACAACTTGAGAACTCAACAAATCCATTCATTCAATGTTAGGGGACTCCCCGATAATAGAGTGCGTTGGTATGTTCGGATACACGGTGCATAGCCAAACCGTAATTTGTGCTGTGTTCAGTTATAAATAGTTTGTTTTTAATATTCGTGATGATATTCGGCGAAGATGAATATTTGGTAAATATTTACTATTCGGCGAATACGAATATTCGTATTCGTTGCATCACTAGTTATTTGTACTGTTACTCACCGAGAAGCCAGGTGACAATGATCACAGTCCTGACTCTCCTGATGTAAACTAGGCTGTGATACTTCAGCCCATGCAGGATGTATAGAAATCTATCCACAGCGATCAGGGCCACGCTGTATATTGATACCAGGCCGCATGACAGGATGGTTCCTGAAAATTATATTGAAGCAACTTATTTTAGGGTTGATTATTTTGGTGCCAAAAAAATAAGATCTTGAAATCACAAATAAATAGTACGACGTAAAATTAATTTAAATTCTACATCTGGAGCATGACACTGCATGGAAGTGAAGCCTGGACAACTATCCAAATAGAGATAAATAGATTGGAGATCAATTTTCATGGGAGCGTTTGATAGCAATGTAGAATTAACTTTTATAATTAATAAAAATGTGCGTTTTTTTCACCACTTATATATTGAAAAATATCAACATGTTTCAGAGTCCATGGCCCCTTCGTCAGGATACAATGTATACTGACAAATAAAAAATAAAAAATCGAAGTATGGACAATCAAAATATAAAAATTATATATGGGAAATGAATAATAATTAAGTACCTACTAAGTACCTACTAACATGAAAACAATTTTAAAAGATAACTATTTGTAAAAAGGACCTGGTTATTTATAATACATATTCAATTTGCTATTAACAATTTTTCTTATTTCCAATTTATCAAACTAATTCTGTATAATTTGTAAACCGTTATTAATATCAAAAAATGATCCATAGCCAAAAGATGATCAGAAAATTTGGAATAATTTTTGTTACTTAAACACCTCAAGTGTTCCTTAACTCTAATATCGAAATTTCTACATGTATTTCCTATATAAAAATAGTCACAATCATTACTATTCAATTTATAAACACCCGATTTAAAAAATAAATCATCCTAACGGTGAAAAAAAAGTATGTATATTTTTATTAATTATATTAATAATGTCACCACAAAATCATTTTGCTCTTTTAGAACTACTTTTAAATCATATTATTGTTCTCAAAATCGTATTGTCCGTCCATTTGCAAAATTTTGAGAAATGGTCCCTTTAATTATTCTTTTCCGTTTATGCAAGAAAGTGGTTCTAATACATATTTAATTTAATTAAATTTTTATTTTTTGGCATTGATTTGCCGCCTTAGTATTCTCGCACTTGCACATTTCCTTCATTGCCTGTGCTTATTGGGTCAAGCATTTTTGAATTCAGTTTCAATTAATTTGATAAAAACGCATAAGTACATTACAAACTTACATTGATCAAGGGGTTACCTGAGGCATCAAAAAATACATTCAAATTATATATTTTTTTAACGTTACTATAACATAAGTTTATTATCATTATTTACGGCATGCATTGGTTATTATTTTTCATTAAAAAATATTTTGAAATTTTACGTGCTGTTCCGCAAAGATCTTCCGGAAATTAAAGAGTTAATTATTTTCTTTTAGCATATCGAAAAATATACATTTTTTTAAATGGGAGCAGTTTGAAAATATTGATTTATTTTTCTTAAAAATAAATACGTTACATTGTAGATAATGTTATTAGTAAGATGTGTGCAAAATTTAAACCAAATTGACTAAATCGTTCTTGGGATATTTTATCCAATAATCTGAAAAAATAATTAAAGAGTTAAGGTTGTTGTTAAGGTTGTTACGGTCGTTAGACATATTTAACTGTAACTGGTTGCGGATATTTTATACGAACCGTATGTTTTTCCGAGAAACGATTCTCGATGTTTCGTTGAATTCTTATTCAACGTCATAAGGAAGACGACCTTTACCCGCGGAAGTAAAGGGCGGTCTGATTACTACTTTCGAGGGCGTAAATAATATATGCACTTTGTTGTGGAGTGTTCACTTCTTCTACAATAGACAGTACATATTACACACTGGCAACCTCTATTGTAGAAGAAATGAACACTCCACAACAAAGTGCATATATTATTTACGCCCTCAAAACTAGTAATCAGTCCGCCCTCAACCTCCGCGGGTAAAGGTCGTCCTCCTGATGACGTTGAATAAGAATTCTACGAAACGTCGAGAATCGTTTCTCGGAAAAACATACGGTTCGTATAAAATATCCGCAACCAGTTACAGTTAAATATGAAAAAATAAGTTTTAGGAAATATGCAGCAGAACAATGGAGTTCGTATAAAAATTTACCAACCATACAGGTTTCAAATTTGTTTAACTTATCCAATTTTTGGGTTTTTTGAATGAGTGATGATTCAAATTATTCTTAAAAATTCGAGCTATTTTTACTCCCTTTATATTAACTCGTGGCGTCTGCTTGCTTGCTTGCCGGCTTGCCATAAAAAAAAACTTTGGATCGATTTTTGATCCTTTTCCCGTGATGCAATCAAGCTGAAACTTGGCAAGTAGACTCGTGGCGACGATCAAGAAGATCTATCAAATTTTCGTTAAAAAAATTAATAATTATAGTATAATTTCGGATTTTTAGAAATTTTATTGGTTTTTTCGAATTGGAATCATTAGAAAAGTTTGATTAGCAACGGCGGCCTGATAAATTTCTAAATTTGAATTACTCCGTCGGTATACATAATAGGTACTTCACTATGAATGTTGAAAATTTAAATTGACTGACAAATGTTTTTAGAATTTAATCTTCAAAGCATGAAGTGTCTTATCAAAGCTCAAAACATCTGACATTTTAGAAATATATTAAATTACTGTAAGTTTAGTGTTATGTTATATGTTTTAATTCGTCTTTTATTGTTGTTATATTTTACAAAGAAAGGGAGTATAATAAAAACGTGGTTTTTATGGGTTACTTTTTTCCTTCCTTTATATTAACTCGTGGCGTCTGATTGATTGACGCAAAAACTTTGGATCGATTTTTAACCCTTTTCCCGTGATCCAATCGAGCTGAAACTTTACAGGAGGACTTGTGGCGACGATAAAAATGATCTAACAAATTTTCGCTTAAAAAAGTTAAATAATTATATTATAATATTGGATTTTTCGATATTTTAACGATTTATGTATTATATATATTCAAGAACAAATTCATTCAGTAGTAGCCTAATATTTTTTCGTGAATTAGATTTTTCTGTATGTCTTTCTAATTGATTAATTAATTTGATTTATACATGTTTAATTTTCGAGCCCGACGCGTGGAGTAGGCGCAAAACCTGTTTCGATGCGAAAGGGAGTAATAAAAACTTGGTTTTTATGGGTTAGTTTTTTAAAATCTCGGCTCGACCTTGGAATGCGAACATTGTGTGCTTCGAGCTTGGAATGTTCGCGCTCGAGTACCTGCTCACCCAGGTAGACGCAGCACGTGGTGTGGGTGCGCAGCGACTTGGGAAGGGCCGAGCCGAGGACGGCGGAGATCCCGATGACCAGGTCCGCCAGGGCCACGTTGCCCAGCAGCAGGTACGTGCAGCGCGGCTCTTGCCCTGAAAACACCACAATACGTATAACTGCTTCCACCGGGGATTCTATTGGTTTGGTGTTAGTAACGGGCTGGTACAAAATGTGTAATTCTTATTTTAAAAATAAAAACGGTTAGTAATTTAATGCGTAGGTACTTGTATTAAATTACTTGTCGTGCCCGCGGCTTCGCACGCGTAGATTTTTAGTTACTTTTAGTCATATTTTATCAATATGCGTATTAACCTTAACATAAATATAGATATAGGTATGTCTTCGCGAACGTTTTTTATAGAACATTTTGAGTTCTACAACTTCTCTACAAAATGTATTTAAATATCTCTTACCGTTAAGGCGGCACATTCATTGCAAATGCATATTTCGGCGTTTTTTTTTTACGAAAATGTGGGTTTTTATTATTAATTTATATCAGAATGTATACTCTAGGCTGCAATTTTTTTAGGGCAATAACTTAGATAGAACCTTTGTTATTATATAAAAGTAATAAACTGGACATTATTTATAATAATTAATAAAATATTATTATTAATCGACAGGCTGCGGCCAAAAAATCATTTTTAGTGTCCTAAGCGGCGCTAATTTTTAATGAATATTTATATGTACGCATAATATGTTTCTGCACCTTGACACAAAAAAACATTTATTTATTTATTATGTAATAGCTTGAAGTTTTAAGAATAATTTGAGCCATCATTTCATTTAAAAAATCCAAAAATTGATTGAGCTATAGCAATTCGAAGCATGGTAGGTGATTTTTCTCGAATTTCATTAATCTTTAGCGTTTTTCTCGAAACTTTTTCTTAAAAACTGGAGTATAAAATATTCCAAAAATACTATTGCGCCGATTTTGTTCGAATTTCTCGAACATTTCACAAATAATATTATATACAGGGTGTAACAGAGCTAGTCAACAATACTTTACATATTTATTAGTCGAAAATGTTTAAGCAACCATGACCTGATATCAAGAGTTACGGAGTTATACAATACCAAAGCTTGCATTTTTTCAATTCAATTTTTAATTCGTTTCAATAAAAATAAAATAAAATAATAAAAACCGTAAAAAATTCCAGTTAGATGTTTTCCAATTGGAATTGGAAGGTTTTTATCATTTTATCTGACTTGTTTTAAAGGGAATGAATTTTTCATATTTGTTACAAGTTATTGTAATGATAGTCAAACGTTTTGCAAAAATTAAGCCATAAATATTGAATAAAAATGCATACATTGATGTCGCATATGTCCTTAACTATTCATATTAGATCATGGTTACTTGAACATTTTCGACTCATAATCAAAGCAGGAATCCACCTGTAAAGTATTGTGGACTAGCTCTATTACACCCCGTATATACGATGTAGCGTAGATATTTTTTTGATAAAATACGCCGTTTGCTTATTATGAATTTTTAACTTCGATTATATTAAGGACAAAATTAAATAATTTCCTAACTGCTCTCATTTGCATAATTTATTTTCTATTTTTGAAATACCATAGACATTACACCATTTAACGAACACTTTTTAATTTCACTCAAACCCAAATGGTGACATGATTAGCATGCGGAGAAGGACCTTTGCGGGATGGCACATAACTGCGCCATTTTAAAATTTTAAAAATAATTTGTTAATGAAAAATATTAAATAACGTAGTTATGGCATAAAAATAATAATAAAATTAGATTTGTTTTTGCAATAGTTACTTTAAAAATATTTGAATTTGACCGTATTTTTTGATGTCTCAATGTGATGTGATCCCTTTAGTAACAATGCCCTTTTTACGTTTTAATTCAAATTCAAAATTTAATACATATTCTAAAAAAATAAAGATGAATCACTTCATAACCACAAAAAATACAAAAAAAATGTAAAAAAACGCAATGTGTAGGTATTAAAATAATTTGTTAATGTGATTATTAATCTGTTAAACTGATAAAGAAACATAGCACAAGCATTTAGCTTAGTTTGAAAATAGAAATAATATTGATGTGACACGTATTCCGTGATCGCATCTCATTGGAAAAAAATTCTGTGGTTATATTCGCAATTAATGTGGTTATATTCTGAATTAATGTGGTTATATTCTGAATTAATGTTCGCAAATTTGGTGTGATTGCACAATACCTCTCTTGAGAAGCAGCCCGCTGGAAATTACCACCAGTAAATTGGTGATGATGACCAAAACTCCAAAAGAGATAACCACGATGTCGTATGCCGCTAATTGTATTCCCATGGTCTGTATCAGACTCTTCTGGAAGGCCAAGAAGTCCGTCTTCTCGGTGATGTCCTCGGTCCCGTTCAGCTCGACTTCCATGATGGTTGTTTCAGACATGTTCCACGGAGACGAAAGGCTCAACTCTTTACTCTTTGTTGTTTACTTCTGAAAACATTAAATGTCCTTATTTATTATTAGTCTTATTTGTCTGTTTGGTCTAGTGGTAAGACGATCAATGATTAAGAGATATTCGAAAGAGAGTTTAGTTTTTAATATTACAAAATGTAAAAAATAAAACACATACACACACAAGATTTTTGTTTGTAATTATATTGTATTAAAAATGTTATATAATTAATTTGAGGTACTCAACAAATTATTATATTAAGGTTCGTCATAATAAAATATTAGGCATTTGATTATTGCATGATGTAGGGTTTAATGCGAGTCTTAAATAAAATATAAACTTTTTATGTAAAATTCTTTAAAATATTGACGGGAAAGAAATATCCAAGATTAAATAAATATATTGTACTAAATATTTTCAAAATAAACTAACCGCTTGTACTAGGAAAATAGGATCCTCCAGGTAGGCTCGAACCCCGGACCACTTGATTATTAGACGAATCACTACTTAAAAGATTTTTTTGTATTAATATTAAAAAATAATAACTAGGAAATGCCTCTGTTTCTTATATTCTGTTAAATATCAATATTTATACTGGCGTAAAACCTCGCTAGAATGATATAATGATCTAGTTGAAATACTAAATGTCTCAATTGATATATATATTTTTGGTTATATCCGCTGAATTATATTCAACCGTTTTCAATAACATTCAAAACAACAATGGCAAATTTTGAAGATTGTATTCGATTATGTGTATCTTTTTGTCTTCCAAAACATGTTTTGTTCAAATAGTAGGTACCTACATCGAAAAAATATTTGGGTACTTATTGCTTGTCTAGTGATTCTCCAACTGCATACAAATCTTACACACCTTCAATATTCTTGTTATTTTAAAATCAAATATTGCAACTATTGAACCACGATAAACTTTTTAAATTGACAAAACCTTTTTTGTTATGTTTCAAGAATACAGGACGGCCAGTATGGTTTTCGTTATAAAGTATTCCGGCATTGATTGCCTTTATTTTTAAAATAATGTTTGGGAACCAGTGAATTTAGTGCTACTTACTATTTCTTAGACCAAAGCGAATGCTTTAATACATAAAATACATTGTGTACTTACCTACGATTGATATAGGATTTTGAATGTTCTTAAAATACATATATTTTCATATTATTTTCAATTATGTACGCAATTTATTGTACTTCAAACATAAAATCTTTCAACAAGTGATATACTAAATAATTAAATTTAAAAATCTACATAGTACCTATTAAAAATACCAATTCAATTAAATGATTCACCGTTTTACACATAGGTTTGTTGACTCTTTAATATTTTTCAATCATGTAGTTGTTTTATTTTTTTTTATAATTTACCGAGTTTTTTTAAATATTTTTATTTTAATTTGCAATTTTATCGATTTTGTTAAAACTTTAAAGAGGAATTTTGTTTTTTATTGAGAAATTATATTATATGGAAACATTAAGAACATCTCTGAACCCATAATCTAAGAGACTTTTTTACTTGTTATAGTGTAGACTTTTAGAGTAGTTTAATGACTGTAATCTGAGCGGGTTATTATTGCATCGAGATTTTGGGTGTATGTTAAAATGCACGTATACAATTAACTCCTTTGAAAGTATTGGAACTACGTGATAAATACGTCATTTTCTAATTTTTCTCATATTACGCAAATGTCTTATTAAATTACTAGAACTTTGCAGAAATTTGAAAAAAAAAATTATGAGGTTTTTCTTTTTTTATTTGCCTTTTTTTAAAGTTAATGAATTTTAAATATTCCATAGTTTAATTTATAGTTTAACGTTTTACAGAAAATAAGTCAGAAATATTGAAAAAAAAATGCAAAACTTGGTTATCTCCGAAACTGTCGATATTTCACCCAACGTGTAACGAATATTTTTTATTTAAAATTAAATAAAAAAAAATTATTACTACGAAACACCTGTATAGGATTGTTTCAGATTTTTTCTCTTTTTTATTTTTCTTTTAAAACGTGTCGCAAAATTAATCTTACCTACATATTATTTTCAATTAAAGCTATACGCCTTGTACAATGAAAAATAGGATTAGCTTCCTGGTCTGGAATGAGGCTCGAACCCTTGACCACTGGATCACCAGTCAAGTATATTAACCACTAGACCAACAAGCACTTCATTCCATTGTTGTATAAAATGAGGCCGCTCGGTTGCCCGTATAAACCAACATGTAAATGTACATGGAAGTGGGTAAGGTGAAAGAATGATTCGGATGCCAGTGCTGACATTTTCTGTGTTTATCGTGTTATCAAATTTAAGAGAAAGGGCATTCTCCTCTCGATATTCATAAAATGTATTCTCTAAATTTTCACACAGCATCAAGGCGATCGTCTAGCAGAATGAGCAAATTTCACCATTTTTTGTCATATCTTCTCTTCCGTCTTTTATTACATTTTTGTATGGAAATATCTCATTTTAAAATTTATTCATCAGGTTACATATATTTCAAATAGGAATATCTTATTAAAATGTCACAAACTAAATTATATAATTTATTAATAAATTACCAAACCTTCGATGTTTTAAAAATTAAGAAAATTGCTCAACTTTATGGGCCTTTTATGACTGAGCTGCGTGTTGAGATGTCTTTTTTATTCAATAATATTAAAAAGTAAACGATTATCTTAAATTTATTACAATTATAGAAAAATCTGTCAGTTTGTTTACATGCAATTTATGTTTTAAAAAACACTGTTTTTTAAATTATTTATATTTTTTGTGTGTTTTTTTAACCCGCTGAATAAATTTTAAAATTAGGTATGTCCCTACAAAAATGTGATAAAAAAAGCAAGAGAAAAAATGGCGAAATTTGCTCATTCTGCTAGACGATCGCCATAACAGACGCCTTCTATTAATACAATATTTCGTCCAGTAACTGCTGCCCCACAAAGCGATCTTAATTAAAATATCTATATTTATTTCTAATAAGTATCTTCTACAATATTGAATTATTTATTACAGAAATCTGAAATACAAACAATTTAATACATAAAATTCGTTTTTTTAGAGAATTATATTAATCTTTTTATTTTTGCGCGGCAAAATTATGGTGATTTCGCTCTGCCCAATCAATCATTCACCAATTCAATTTTATTTCGGTGTGAATTAAAAATAAATCTTTTTAGCAGGATTCTCTTTACATAGCCAGTCTTTTATAACTTAATTTTTCGCACCGCCGTTTTTTATTTGGAAAAATATTAATTGTATGCACTTACCGAAGTATTATAGGTACAGTAGACTGGTAGACTTGTATTACCGCAGTTCTAATGAATGTTTAAATCTCAATGAATTATTTAAAATTCCACTTGTTTTAATTTTAACATCAATAGTCGGGCCGCGCAATGCCACCGATAAAATTATTACCGTCCCAAATTCTTACTTACGGACATAATTATGTTTCTGACGTAGAGATGTTTTTTTACAACGATTTTGTTCAGCCGGTCACTAAACGGAAATGAAAACGGGAAAATGCCTGTCCTTTGGAAGGAAGCATTTGAATCTCCAATACACAAAAAAGGAACTAAAACTGACGTGACAACTTTTGACCAGTCTCAAAACTCTGCACTTTTAGTAAAATTCTGGAAAAAATCGTTCACGACCAAGTTTTGCCAGTCCTTCGGCCAGCTCTAAATATTAACCAGCACGGATTTATGTCCAATCGCTCAACAACCTCCAATTTTATATCCTTTGTAGAATTTCTACAAGACCACATGGACGAATCCAGGTTGATGTCATATATACAGACTATAGCAAAGCCTTTGACAAAGTCGTACGTTCCAAACTACTAGAGAAACTTCTCATAATCGGCATTCATGGAGATGTACTTAGATGGTTCTCCTCCTATATCACCAACAGGAGTCTAGCGGTAGTAGTTAGTGGTTTCAAGTCGGATTGGGTTCGCGTTACCTCAGGTGTTCCTCAAGGGTCACTCCTGGGACCACTCCTCTTCAATATCTACATTAATGACTCTTCAATATCTACATTAATCTCTAACTGTTTCTTAAATACACATACACTATTGTTCGCCGACGACATGAAAATTTTTACTTCCATCAATAACATAGAGGACTGTCTCAAACTACAAGACGGCTTGAATCGCCTTGACACCTATTGCACCCATCACAACCTTCAACTAAACACTAACAAATGCTCCATGATACAGTTTACCAGAAATAAGAGACTCATGAACTTTCCCTACTCTCTCAAAAATCCCTTTCCAAGACATTCGAAATCAGAGACTTTGGGATTGTACTAGACTCCAAATTACTTTTCGATAGACACATCGACCATGTTTGTTTGTTTATTAACCTTAACATATAGATATATGTCGTCGCGGACTTTTTTAAAGAACTTTTGAGTTCTACAACTTCGCTATAAAAAAAAGTAACCCATAAAAACCAAGTTTTTACAATACTCCCTTTCTCATTTTCGGGTTTCGTGTCTACCATATGCATCGAAATCTCCATAAAACTTGTATGAAAAACCATTAAAATTTTGAAAAATCCAAAATTATACTATAATTATTATTATTTTTTAACGAAAATTTGATAGATCTTCTTGATCGTCGCCACGAGTCTGCTTGCAAAGATTTAGCTAGATTGGATCACAGGAAAAGGGTTAAAAATCGATCCAAAGTTTTTTCGACGGCAAGCAAGCAAGCAGACCCCACGACTTAATATAAAGGGAGTAAAAATATTTAAATATCTTTTACCGTTAAGGCAGCGTTCATAAAAAAAGTATATCGAACATATGTTCGTCGATTTTAGTTGTAAAATAGGTCACGTATGTGATATGACCAACAAAAAACTAACATCGTCGCTTGTCCAACACACGCTCGAAAGGCCACAGCATAGACTTTAATAATACACGAATAATAGCGAACGTCCAAAATGAAACAGTAAGGATATTTAGAGAAGCTATAGAGATATATAAAAGAATAAATATTATCAACAATAGAGATGATGGTATACGTCTCCCAAATAATATATTAACGAGCAAAAATCAATTAAATATAACCACCGACACAATAGAAGCAACATCAAGTACAAAGCGCATCACAAGGAGCCAGACAAACGCCATTAAGGCCAACAACGGCCGGAAACACCCGATATTTAATACGAAATTCCCAAAACCATTAAGGCCAATAATGACCAAAGTACCTAAATTTAGATTTTGACTTACCAGACTTCACTTGGTAATAAGCTTCCGATACGAACGGACGTGCTCGCACTGCCCCTCGTGACGGAAATTTATTAACAAGACACCCTGAAGATGCCTGTTGTGATTCAGGCGAAACGTCGGTTGACGAATGGTTCTTCTGAGGACCAGATTTTGACGCGGGTTACCCTAATAATACCAACATTTCTAACACCCGTGAAAACCTTTATTATAATATATATTAATATATATGTTTATAATAATAATAATAATATGTTTATAATATTAGCTAATGATAAACAACTATGTATCATTAACTAAATAAAGATATGTAAATAAAAATAAATAAATTTATATACAAAGTTTCTTAGTTTTCACAAATTAATAATTTAACCACAAAAGTAACGTTATAAACATTAAAAATATTTTTAAAAAATGAGAGCCATGTTTTATTTACTTTTTTAGCATGTTCATTTCCTTATTTTGAAATTTTTTCAATTTACATACTCCTAATATGTTAGTCAATTTTTACGATCGCGGTGACATGCTTCATTATTATTTTGTGTTTGGTGAATCTTCTACGAAAATGATTTATTACGAGACGCTTGTTGGTTGTTTGAGTATTGTGGTTCGAAATTTTAAATATCTTTTTGTGAAACAGCTATTGATGACGTTTATCAAGCATGATAATTTCTTTGTCTGTCCGTCCGTCTGTCTACGTAACTTCGTGTAATGTCAAAATATTCCAACATCAGTGAATCATTTTGTATCAATGTTTGCATTTTTTTCAATACTTCTGACAACAATGCATCTCGCATCGACAAAATATTTTTTATCGTAACGGTGAATGTTAATGTGGCGTTCTGTCATACATAAATAATGATAAGTAATTCCCAAATTGATTTGTCCAGTCAGTTAAAATAAAATGCGACGATTTTTTTTCTCCAAAAACATAAATTACAATATTTCATTTCTGAATTCGAATTATTTTTCTGATTAATAGCGAATAATCGTTGAATATTGCGCAAACAGCTTGCGCATGAATTGCGAGAGATTTGCATAATCTGTGAAAAGAGACACGGATTTTCTATTATCATTACCCACAAAATTATTCAAAATTGCTCAAAAAAAGGTGTGGAAATCATCACGCGTCGTCGTAGTCAAATAAGTCAACACACATGTAAATTATGTGCAGAAAGTAGGTACCTACATGTCTTAACGACTATAAACACGAATGGGTGATATTTGCTCTTCAGGTATAAAGAAGTACATACGTTAGGAGCCGATCTTATTTATATAAATGTTATAGGTACTGAAAGCATTAAAACATTTTAAAATAAAATAAAATGCACACAACGAACTGGTGTACATCGCAGCAGACGATAAAATTATAATATGGCTGATAAAGAAAAAAACTAAAATGAAATGTTAACATAATATTGGAAATAAAAGTATACCAGTTACATCAACAGTTATTGTAGATGGCAAAAGTCGAAAAATTGAATGAAATGAAATATCTGCTTTCTGCTCTCATTGGAAACATATCGGTACATTTTAATAAATATTTTTTAAAAACCATGCTTATATTTAAATATACTAACAAGTAAAATATAAATTTTCGACCGAAAATTTTTGCTTCATCTCAAAATAAAAGGTGGGCGCTTCCGTATTGATATAGATTACAGAATTCTGTTGTGGAAAAACACGCTTTTATTTGGAGTGTTATGAACATTTATTTTTTACTTTTTAGTGCATTTAAATATACGTGTGGATTTAAAAAAAAAATTTTTTTTTCATGGAATATATTAAAGTTATAAATAAATAATATACTACTTCAATGTACTAATACAATCTAGTTCAGCGGTTCTCAAACTTTTTAAATTTTCCTGCGTGGGTAGTCCCTTTAAAAATTGCTCAATGGCTCGCGGACCCCTTTAATGAAAAAAGAAAATCTATATTTTTTTTTACAGGTTATCAACAGGTCGGATGACTCTTACAGATAGACATATGGCACAATTAATTGTACAATTTAAGATATTTAAAAACATTGTTACTAACTAACTAACTAACTAATGTTATTTTAATTGATTATTTTGCAGAGTGAGTTTCAATATAGTCAATTAACAATATTGTAGTATTTATTTATATGATTACCTCTCCTAGGTCAACGAAGCCAGGGCCCTTGTATTTATCTAGTTTATGGAGAGTACGTATTACATGCTTGAGTGATTGCTTACTAAATATGAGATGATTTCTTTTTGAATCTGGACTTGTGTCATTGAGAATATATCTATTTTGGTCTTGTATGATGAGATTTCGCTGTAGTAGTTTGGCATTCTAGGTAAGGGGGAGAAGTGCCCTATGTTGGTATTTTAGACTTTTGTGTGAAATAGAGAATGTGATCTCAGGGACCGGACAGGTGTGTTTATGTCTATTAATGAGAGTATTGAGAATATATATATTTTGGTGTTGTATTTCGTTGAGATTTCGTTGTAGTAGTTTAGCATTCTAGGTAAGGGGGAGAAGTGCCCTATGTTGGTATTTTAGACTTTTGTGTGAAATAGAGAATGTGATCTCATGGACCGGACAGGTGTGTTTATGTCTATTAATGAGAGTAGTGAGGGCGTGCCCAATTTGTTGTTGAGTAGGTATTTTGTAAAGTGTCATTAGGTCTGTAATTATTCGTCTTTTTTTTGTAGGGAGACGAGATGAGCGTTTTTGAGTCTCTCGTATGTATCAAGTAAGTCGCTTTGTCCTTGTCGATAAGTTAAGGATTTGAGGAATGGATTTTTTCGATTCTTTGGTTATGTTGGGTGACCAGATTGCTGATGAGTATTTGAGTAAACTTCTATCAAGCGATTTATATATAGTTTCGGAATTCTTTCGTTTTCTGAAAACGAAACCGTGAGTTTTAGATACTCGCTTTGCAATATCGTCAATGTAGGTTAAATTTAAGTGAACTACCAGGTCTTTGGTAATTGGGAGTGATTTTAGCGGTGTTCCATTGATGTTGTATGTAAAGTGGGTAATTCTACGTTTTTTGTGAAGGAAGTTGAGTGGTTTTGCAATATTGAAGTAAAGATCGTTGTCTGTACACCGGTGTAGGAGTGAGTTGAGATCAGTTTGAAGAAGGTGGCAGTCGTGTGTAGTGTTAATTGATTTATAGATTTTGAGGTCGTCGGCGAAGAGCAGTATATTGGTTTATGAACGTTAAGAAAAGAAGGGTTCCAAGGTGGATTCTTGACTTATTCCGGAAGTAGTGAAGAATGGTGTGCTTGAGTAACCATTGGTGACGACTCTGTGAGTTCTTTTGGTGATGTAGGTTGTGAGTTGTGAGCCATTTTAATAAAGGACCGCATATTCCAAATTTTGAAATTTTATCTATGAATGTGGATTGATAAAATTTATCGATAGCTTTAGCAAAGTCGGTATACACGGAGTCTATTTGAAGTGGAGTGGGGTTATTTTACGCCTAATATGGTTGAAGATGACATTGTATACAAGAGACTCAAAAATCTTTCTGAAGCAGTCAAGTTCGGCGATTGGTCCGTAGTTATTTTATTATTTTAAAGAAATCGGGGGCGTCAAATACTTTGCACAAAGGTACCACATGGCTACGGCGCGGCACTGCTTATAGGCTGTAGTGAATAAAACATTTTCATAGTTCGAGATTCATTTTGAAAGCTGTCAATATTTCGTGACAATGGAGCACTATGATATATTTGCAGCGTCAAATATGTCTACCAAAAATGACAGGGAAATAAAATAACGGAAATCGGAGATTTTTGCGTGCGTGTGTGGTTTGGTATCTTTCAAAAAGTGCTGAGTTTTTTTATGTAGGATGAAAACTCTTTAAAACTTTCCCTTTGGAAAGCTTTCTCCCTCACGTGTGAGAACAACGAGAGTGTTTCGAATTCGGAATCGCTTTCTTTGCATATCTCAAGAAACAAACGAGAATTAAGCTCATTTGTTTGTTTTTGCGTTTAAATATAAATATGCCTTCGTTTTTCGCGATCCTACCGAAACCGCTTCGCGGTCCCCTAGACTAGAGCGCCGCGGACCCCAGTTTGAAAATCGCTGATCTAGTTAGTGAACTTCCAGACTTCCTGGGAAAGGAGCTCCCTCAAATCTGCCTTACCAACTAGCCTCCTCCGTTGCATCCGTACATTTTTCTTAACAAAATTAATAAATGATGACAAAAAAATATTCATTCATTCACATTGTTATGTAAATAATAAAATGAATGAATATTTTTTTGTCATCACTTATATTGTTATGTAAATAATTTTTATTAAAATCACAATTTAAAAAATAGTCGTAAAAGTCTAAAATATAATGTGTAAATGTTTATGTTCGGTTTTATTGTTAAAATTTCGCAAGTTAGTTGTTGAGGTTGACATAATGGTTGCGTACCCGTCCATAAAAAAAACTATTTTACGTTGTCATAATGCAATAGCATATCCTGCCCACTTTTAGAAATTTTCATGTTTATTATAATTTCGTCTATAAGAATTTTCGTGCATTTTGGCTCACTTCTATTGAAGTTTATTTTTCTCTTATTAGAATTTATTAATTACTCATGGATTGTGTAAAATTCTCTTTATTTGAATTTTTCTCTTAATAAAATTGTGTTAAAATTTAAGAACATTAACAGCGTGAGTGAAAAATTGTTTTAAAAGTTGATTATTTATTTTATTTTATTTATTTGGAAAATTTATGGGTTATTTGAAAAACATTAATAACTTCGCAGGACTATTGCTGCCTTGATTATGAGTCGAAAATGTTCAAGTAATAATTGAACTAATATCAATAGTTATGGAGATAGAAACATCAAAGTTTGCATTTTTTTTCAATATATCTGACTTATTTTTTGTATAACGTTGGACTATCATTACAGTAATTTATATCGAATTATCGAATCGAAAAATTCATTCCCTTTAATACAAGTCAAATAAAATAATAAAAACCTTCGAATTCTAATTGGAAAACATTCCAATTGGAATTTCTGTAGGGTTTTTATCATTTTATTTAACTTGCATGGAAACGAATGAATTTTTCGTAATCGATATAGGTAAGTTACTGTAATGATAGTTAAACGTTTTGTAAAAAATAAGTCAGAAATATTGAAAAAATACGCAAACTAAAATATTGCATAACTCTATAACTGTTGATATAGAGTTATGTTACGGCTCTAAACTCGAAGTGCACAATTAACATAAATAAAATGCATCATCAGCTCGGTGCATTTACTATGTTTTTTACAGAGCCCGCTGGTTCCATTTCTGTACCAGAATCTTTTTTCCCTATTAATGAAGGAATACCAATAATAAGAATACGTAGTAGTTGGTAGTTTTATTATCAGGTACACATCGCACCCCGAGTGCAAAACTGTGAACTTTCCATATTACGCTTTATGAGATAATAGGGTTTCAATTTTTTATTCTCGTATGTATTGTATGTTTTAAAAATGATACGTTTGCTTAACAAAATATCGTTATTGTTTTCATATTTGTCTTATAACAAAACAATCACATTTAAAAAGGGATATTCTTGCAATTTAAAGAAAAAAATATCAAATGCAAATGTATCACTTTTCATTTTTATTTTAATACAATAATGGAAAGCCATACAAAGGCGATCTTTTGGTTCGTGGTAACAATGTACGAAAATATGTCATTCTTAACTCAAACATTTTTTCTGGATTTTTTATCGAAAGATGATTGCACCCTGATTCACAAGTGAGGGGGAGGTTATAGACCATTTTATTATACTTTTCTACAGCTGTTATTTGTTTCGGGTTTGAGGCTTCTTATTATTATTCGTATTCTTCATCTATCAATGGTTGAGTTTTAATCGAGTATTTTTTTTAGGATGTTCAGGTTTGTCAATTTGCTATTCGTTTTTCTATTTGTAGGTAGATCGATGGTCGTCAGTCGGGTGATGTTAGGAACGATTAAATAAACATTAGAATAATTGGACTTAATGAAATATTAAATTATTATAATAGTCGTCCTTATAATCTGTTATTTTCTTACAAGATATTTTGCATACGCTGTGCGTTTATTTATCATTGTAATTTCCAAATTGAATGATGAAAGTATCCAATCTGTATGTGAATGAGACTCAAATAATGAGCTCTTGGGTTGATTCATAAATAAGTGCCCTTTTACTAAAGAAACTGAATATTTTATTTTAAAAAAAATTACAATCAATGAAATCAATTATAATTTCACCATTATTTATTTAAAATGTATTCTTTAACGCTAAAACAGACCCTGTAGTGAAAAACACCCAGGATTGATAAAATCACTTGACTAATATATATGGCGACCTCATCTGGAATCATATCCGGAACCCCCGGTATGAAAAGACTGTGTCGTGTCCAATAGATTACAACTAAGTATTATTTGCTACCATTTAGATGCAATTTTTAATCCTTTCCTTTACGAATTTTATCGCTTTTGATGAGATAACAATATTGAGCTTTTGCATAATTTCAGAAATTTTTCCTATTTGATGCATTTTGCAGTAACTTTAAAAAGTAGAAATCTATCAGGTCCAGAAAGTGCTAAAAATTCACAAAAGATTTACATGACATTACAGAAATTTAACACACATTATATTGAATTCCCAAACATTACAAGGTGAAGATGCATTTTTAAATCGTCTTTTTTATGGTAAAATTGAATTATGTTTACAAAATAATACTGATTTGTAATTGGTGGACACGTAACTCCCTGTTGTAGACAAATAAAGTAGATGTCACAAAGATAATCGTTTTTAAGAAGAAATAATAATCAGTAATGTCATAAATAATCAACAAAACATAAACCCAGTTCTATTCCAAAAATATTTATGATATTTAAATCCATTTTCCCGTATGCTTCAACATAATTTGTTTTTATATTTATACGCTCGTACTAGAATTAAAAAAAAACTAACCCATAAAAACCAAGTTTTTATTTTACTCCCTTTCTTTGTAAATTAAGTTTACCATCGTGTAAATTAAATAATTGATTGACTGAAAATGAAACATGTCTAGACAAATATCTATGTCAAAAATCTCTAAAAATATCTCTTTATTATTTGATTTCTTTCCAAAAAACCCGAAGTGTGCTGTCATCTGTGAACCAATTGTCATAAATTTTCGAAATTCGTAGTGAAGTACCTATTATATCTACCGACGGAGTAATTCAAATTTTAAATATTCCGTGACGTTATTAGGCCGCCGCGTTGGTAGTAATCAAACTTTTGTAATGATTACAATTTGAAAAAACCATTAAAATTTCTAAAAATCCTAAATTATACTATAATTATTATTTTTTTTAACGAAAATTTGATAGATCTTCTTGATCGTTGCCACGAGTCTGCTTGTAAAGTTTCAGCTCGGATCACGGGAAAAGGGTTAATAATCGATCCAAAGTTTTTTCGTCAAGAAAACAAGTAAGCAGACGCCACGAGTTAAAAGAAAGGAAGTAAAAAAAGTAACCCATAAAAACCAAGTTTTTATTATACTCCCGTTCTCATTTACTAGTTGAAACATTTTTTCGCTTAACCTACGCGTTGGGTTTCGGTCGGGCGACGCTACGAAAGGGAGTAATAAAAATTTTCCAAAAATCTAAAATTATACTATAATCAGGTTTCGCGTCTACCAGACGCGTTGAAATATTTTCATACAACTTAATAAGTTGCATGAAAAAACCATTCTAAATTTGAAAAATCCAAAATTTTATTAATTTTTTTTAACGAAAATTTGAAAGATCTTCTTGATCGTCGCCACGAGTCTGCTTGTAAAGTTTCAGCTCGATTGGATCACGGGAAAGGGGTTTAAAATGGATCCAAAGTTTTTTCGTCAGACAAGAAGACAAGCAGACGCACGAGTCAATATAAAGGGAGTAAAAAGAATTTTATTTATCAAACGACGACAAAAAAATATTTTTTTGCAGATTCAACAGTATACGTAGGGACCGTCGCAATGTGCAGTCCGGATTCTCATGCAAATGTCCGAGCGGTGTTTATTTTCATTTTTTCATCTAATGATCTTTTCAGATTACTCCTCAACGTGGTAACATTTTTTCTTTTCCAGTACATGTTTATAATTGAAGTTCGGAACGCGTTGTTCCACCACGCGTATATGACTGGATTCAAGAGGCTGTTCAAGATACATAAAAACGCCAGAGGACTTACAACTGAATTTCTAAACTTCTGGCAGACACACGGGGTTTTTTCAAAATCACACATAGCTAGGAATATGCTGGCTATAAAGTAGGGCATCCAGGTGAAGATGAATCCGCTGGTCGTGAATAGCACTACTTTGATCGCTTTCCATTTAGTGGGGGTATTGGGTTGGCTAAATATTCCTGCGGTAGCTTTGCTTTTGCTGAAGCAACTCATTGCCTTGCACGCTTTCGAAACATTGTAATTATCCGTTTTGTCTATTTCTACTTCTTCTGCATTTTCCTCTGGAGAGTTTAGTTTAACCCCTCCTCTGAACATTCTCATTTCTTCGGGGTCCGGTGCTTCACCTCGCCCCGCTCCTGCGTCCATTCTTCTCAGTTGTATAACTTTTTGTATCGCGTTGTATAGGATGATGCTGTACAGGATAGTGATCAAGACGATCGGAACGATGCCTAATGTAGTTGCGAGAATGAATAACTTCGGTGTGGCGACCATACTGAACCAGCATTTATCTCCATCTTTTGAGTTTTTGGACCAACCTACGAACGGCAAGAAGCCAACCAGAAGCCCTGAAATAAATAAAAATCCATAATTAATCAAATGTTTTGAAGAGGGGAATAATTTTCCGACTCTGAAATTTGCCGAATATGTCTTGAATATGTGGAAAGCACGGCGATTTTGTAGTCGTTTTAATATCTGGGTTTATTTTCTTCCAAGAAATAGCCACTGGTGCGGGATTTTTGTTCACCTCCAAGTTCCAATCAACTTTAATAAACTAAATTTTGTATTCGATGAGTTCTGATCTAGTCACTGTCACTTCACTTTTTGGAGGGGTTGATAAAGATAGCGACATTTTTTCGTCTCCCACCGCCTCGACCCGTGACAATATATTACTTGGAAAACTAAAGGTTTTCAATCAAATCAGTTTTGATCGAAAACCTTTAGTTTTCCATTTGATAACGCGCCATTCCCTGATAGAGTGGAGTTCTGTTGGTTCGAATCCCGGTAGTAGATAAAATATATTTTCGTTAATTTGATTTTTCTTTATGTCTTTTCTAATTGATTAATAAAAAAATTGTTAATAAATCAGTTTTCGTTCAGTGAAATGTGATGATAGCCAGAAAATCATTACCGAATATCTGAAAGGATTGTCCAATTATTTGGATAGATTAAATTGTAGACCTTATATTTTACTGTACACCTGAAAATTTATTTTTACTTGTAGTGAAAGTAAGAAGTTTTCAATTTAAGAACAGTTTTTTTCGTGCTTTCGATTAACATGGATTATTTACCGAAAATCCAGGTTGAGGCGATCATACTCCTGACTCTTGTGATGTACACCAGGCGGTGGTACTGCAGCCCGTGCAGGATGTACAGGAATCGGTCCACAGCTATCAGGCCCACGGTGTATATTGATGTCCCAGCAGTTGATAACAGAGATCCTAAAAATAGTTTTTTTTCCATATCTAATAATATATATAATAATTATTTACTTCTTCGATATCAGCAAAATAACTTTCTGGTAACATTATATTAATAAAAAAAATTAAAAAAAATAGTATAAAACCACTATTTTTCATATCTAAAAAATCATCAAAAATAAATAAAAACTATTTACTTAATAAACAATTAGATTTATCGCTTAGTCCAATTCTAGATATGTTACCTTTGCAATTAACTACGGCCACCCATATCCCCTCTCTCTCGCCCAACCCCCGCCACAGTTGACGTTTTGTCTCTTTCTTCCCTTATTAATATATATTAATTACTCCAACCAATGTCGTACGTTTCTGCATTTGGATGATGATTTCTATTTGTATACAATAATTTTGCCGCGTTGTTTATCGGGTCCTGCGGCGTAATGAATAACACGTCTGACTGCGGATCAGAAGATGCCAGGTTGGAATCCTGGCAGGATCGAATTTTTTTTGTTGAAATTTTAATTACATTTTTGGTTTTGAACATTCAATTTTGTTTATGTAAAAATTAAACAAAGATTAATTTTTTATAATGTTGTATAAAAGTAATCAACACTGCGAGTAGAGAAGAGAGTAGGTACCTACCTATCGAACATGGTTTATTCCGCTCTGACTTACTAATCGGTTAGAAATTTTGAATAAAACTTTGTTATAATTATAGCTAAACTACCCGTAATTAAAAGTGGAAATTTACCAGATACAATTGACCGCGAAGCGGCTGACGTAGGCATTGGTAAACAATTGTGTTTGCCGCACAGCAAACACAATTGGCCGCGCAGCGGCTATCGCGGGCCGCGGAGCGGCCACAATAGATGCCCGCAGGGCCTAGCAGTAGCTTTCCTGCTAGTGCTTTCTTGATTATTTGTGATTCTGTTTTCAATTAGTATAATATTCAAACCTGATGTAGGCTCAACAAATTTCAGTTGTTTCATGTTTATTTTCTTTTTTAAATTTCTTTACTTTGTGCCAGATGTGTAAATGTGTTTCTATTTATGTTGATTTATGTTCATATATTTTTGGAATATTTATGTTTATTTTGCTATGTTAATTTATGTTTTAATTACTAGATGTAAAAATGTGTTCATTTTACAACTAAATGAAAAATATAGAAACAAACAAACAAAAGTAGTTGGTAATTACTCAATAAAGTGATGTCAAACAGAGTGATATTTTATTTAAAGACATGTCTTACCACAATGTGTTTGCTTCGTATGAAAATTTCATTAACTTTTTTGTTTAACCGTAGAGTAGGTAGTCAATAAATTCATTGGTATTGTATTTTAAATATTTTCTCATTTTTTAACCACTGAGAATTTATTTTTTGATGCCGACCGGTATCGGAACGACCACGATTGCATCGAGATATAATAAGGTTAATCTTTCAATGTTTATTATACTTACTTATCATCACGCCTTTTATCCGTGAGGGTAGGCAGAGAGGATAGAGCGCCATTCTCTTCTGTTATAAAAGCCCCAACAACCGGCGAGCTTGCATGCGAAGATTTATGAATGTGGATGAGGTATTGTATGTATATATTATATATAACTGAATATTGAAAGTCCTGTCGGTATGTTTGCCTGTCACTCTCTGTACAGAGTGTCCCTAAAGACAATGTCATCCCTTGAAGGACTGATAGGCCAAGGTGAAAATCGACACCTCAGATCATTTTTTCGAGTGTCACATCAACAAAATTCCATATTCTAAGACTTTATTACGCAACTCCTGAATAGTCCTGCTTTTGATAACAGTCCAAAATAAAACTAATAGTGCTATTATACCTAAAAAAAAAAACATTTTTGCCTCATTCATGAGTGGAGATTTTTTTTTAAAAAGCAAACTTCGACTCTTCGTACCAGGCTGACCTGGAAAATTATTTATAAAAACGGTCATTAAGTGAATGGTTGAATCAAATTACGCACTAAGTACCGTGACCAACAAGCCGATGAAAACAATATATAGTGAATAAAAATGTCATATAAGTTTTTATGATATATTTTTTTGAACAATCTACATCCTACCTGCATTTTCTACATAAAAAATAGAAGAATAAGTTTTCAGTGTTTCCTGTAATTAAGTTGCGAAATATGCATTTTAAACAACTCCCAAGTACCCAGTGCTATTTCCTATGAAAGGAATTAAGTCCAACGTCTGTGTAGTTTGACATTAGGTAAGTACCCCGAGCATATTCAAACAGTAGGTATCCCTTGTCCGTAACCAAAATACCGGGATGAATGTTAATCTCAAAACACAAAATAAATCATACCTCATTTACTGGTGGATTTTTTGCTGGAATGATATTCTGAGTTATTGATGTATATTCCAGGCCTTGTGTTTTTCTTCTTTTATTTGTATTATATTCTTTATAACACCTTTTCCTTGTTGTTTGTATGGGGAGCTCACACGACGCGTAACCTACTTGGTCAGCCATTTTCATACAATCTGAAGTTAGCGGACCATGGCACTTAGTGCCGTTTTTACAATAGTACGCCGTGGTACTTAGCGAAGTCGCGATATTCATACAAGCATAACGGCTAAATGCAACATTGCAGAGACATAATGCATTACTGGGGTTAGTGGCGATGTCATATAGAACTAATCTGCATACTTAGTTTGAAAAATGAAATTTTGGTACTTAGTGCCTATTTTACTGCAACCATTCAAGTGTAGTTTGATGACCTAAACCGAATATTTCGTGGTGTGCAAAATTTTCACACTCGTTTGTACACTCTGTTCTTTCTTCTAAGTCCACTGTTATCTTACTCCCTCACTCTCTCCCCTATTATGTAAATGTGTATTATATTGAAAGTCACCCTTTCTATATTTTGGTCCGATATACTCTGTCCTGAGTAAAATCTCCCCACCGCATTCTTCGGATATCTCACCCTCAAAAAAAACATTAAGGCACAAGCTTGCAATCATCGCAACATATTTATTTCACTGTATTATGTCCAAGTTTCCGGGAGCATTTGTCATATATTTCCCGGGAAATGAAGAAATAACTATCTTGTGGGATCTAGGGAAGGCTCCTTAAAGTACTCACCCATGTAGAGACGGCAGGTCGTGTGGGATCTGAACGACTGAGGATAGAAGGGCTCGATGATGGCGATCAGTCCGATGATCAGGTCCGCCAGGGCTACGTTCCCTAGCAGCAGGTATGTGCAGCGAGGCTCTTGCCCTGCAGTTGGCAGATATATCCAACGTTAAATAAGTGTGGCATAGTAAAACTAAAAGTCTGACATATGTAGGGAACCGTATTTGAGTTTCTAAATAAAATTTTTGCAAATGTTTTTAAAACAATTACAAATCTTACAATCTGTATGAGCTGACTTAACTGATCACTTTACCCAATGCAACGTACACAAATTCCACCTTAAAAATATCCCCACTTTATCAAATTTTTGAAGGTTGTACGTATGATTTAAATCAGTTTCTTTTACTTATCCGAATGAACTACGCTGGAGACATTTATGGTTTCCCATGATTGTTCCCATGATTCCCATGATTCCCATGCATAAAAATATTGTCAAAATATAATAGTTTGTTAACTAGGATTTTTAACATTAAGAGAACAGAGTATAGTATCCAAAGTATCCAAAGGAAATAGGTATTTATAATAAATAATATTAAAAATAAATAGCAGTTTTTCAATAAGGAGTAATTTTTATTTTATAATTTTTAATCTGAAAATAAACAGACTTGCTACCACAAAATAAACATCTTAAAATCGACAGCAGGTTTCCCCCAAATTTTGTCAAGCTTTCATGAAATATGTCTGCAAACTCACTTGTTGCCACGTCTTCTATCGCCTTGTGACATTACCAAAGGATTTTATCCAAAAATGCATTGCTGTGTAGTGAAGGTAAACCATGAACTAAGAGAGACAATTGCGATGTTAAATATATACCTACCTAACACATAAAATGCAAATAAATCTTCTCCACGACCTTTGCTACAAGTTCGTAATAATTTATTTTTTTGCCAGTGAAGGCCTGTCGATAGAGTACAAAGTTTAAAATCCCTGAGAATGTACGAGGAGGTTCAGAACAATACCAATATTATAACATTTTAAAAATCGATATACTGCTTGATTATCGGTATTCATCTTGAAAGCCACTCGGAAAATTGGAAAATACCTCTAAAACTACCTTTATTCATACCAATTTATCTACAAATGAGTATGGTGCAAAATTTTTAAAATAAAGTTTTATTCCGTGGCCTTTGTATCATTTTTTTTATATGTAATTATACTGTTCTTTAGAAACGAGATTGAAAGCGAAAATGCTGGTCAAATCTGAGTAAAACAATCTATAACCAAGCAAAAAGTTCAATTACAGGCAATTAGAATTTTGATTTATGTGGCCTGTTTAATATTATTGGTGCAAGATGAAAATGAGCAATGTATTTAATAAAATTTACTAAAAAACACATATTTTTGAATACCCCAATTTTTAATTAATTTGATAAAGCTGGTGAAACTCCTCGTATGTAATAGAGGAGTTAGAAGAAAGATAAACCTGATGGAAATTCAGTCGTTAAAAAAGTAACCCATAAAAACCAAGTTTTTATTATACTCCCTTTCTTTGTAAAATATAACAACAATTAAATACGAATTAAAACATATAACATAACACTCAACTTACTTTACTTACTTTAAAGATTAAATTCTAAAAACATTTGTCAGCCAATTTAGATTTTCGACATTCGTAGTGAAGTACCTATTATACTCGTATATATCGACGGAGTAATTCAAATTTAGAAAATATTCCGCGATGTTATCGGGCCGCTATGCTAGTAATCAAACTTTTCTAATGATTCTAATTTGAAAAATAAAATTTCTAAAAATTCGAAATTATACTATAATTATTAATTTTTTTAACGAAAATTTGATAGATCTTCTTGATCGTCGCCACGAGTCTACTTGACAAGTTTCAGCTCGATTAGATCACGGGAAAAGGGTTAAAAATCGATCCAAAGTTTTTTCACCCGGCAAGCCGGCAAGCAAGCAACCAAGCAGACGCCACGAGTTAATATAAAGGGAGTAAAAAGACTGCTGAGTATTTGGCGCCTACATCCTGTCACTGCTTTTGTAGGATTGCGAAGCTTTGCATTTGACAAATACCCAACAAGAGTGCTTCCAGAGTTCGAAGACCTTGTCTTGGCGTTGCGGAATTACTGTCAGTAGATGTAGTCAGGAGATGCTGTGATTAATAAAATAGGAAATCCCTCAATTCGTTGCAGTACTATAATTATGGTATTTACGTAGGTTTCGAATGGCAAATTGGAAAGTGCGTGTCCTTCTTTGGCTACGTCTGAAGAAAGGTTTAAATGTACAGTCCACCTTTTCGCATTCTGAATTCCAAGATGTAAATTCGTTACTCAATTATTCGTGATGTACCTTTCCATGCAAACACTTAATGAATTCCTCGTAGAACGTATTTTCATGACCGTTGCCTTCACATTTTGTATTTTATGTTGCATGATTTTTTACCAACCTCCCCGAGGCTCGAGTGACTCGATGAATTTATATTTATAGTATAAGATTTTATTACTCATACCCTTTGAAAATGTCGTGCCGAACTGATGAAACCTGCATTGGAATCCGAGTGGTCATGTACCTAAAAATGAGTATCCCAGAATCCCATATACAGTCGTAAATAACTAATGTTTGTGAAATGTATAAAGACAACTGAAATTATATTAACTTCTCCAAAAAGAGATAAAATATTAAGTACTAACATGAAAACAAATTTAAAAGATAAGTATTTGTAAAAAGGACCTGGTTATTTATAATATTCAATTTACTATTAACACTTTTTCTTGTATTATTATTAAATTATATTATTTTTTTAATCTTTTAGGTGAATTGAAAAAGAGATTTTATTTCGCTTCATTAATTTAGTCTTGTGGGAATTGATTTGTTTTGAAATTGTCATTGCTCTATCTAAAGAAATGGGAACAATTTTTTGAGCTTCTAAATCTATTTTTTTACGGTAAATCCAATCGTTTTTACGTGGCATTGTGCAGTCACATAAGGTCGGTTATAATTTTCGGGTTAATAGTTAGCTTCACATTTGCAATGTCAGATTGTAATTCATTGTAAGTCTTCTTTATATCGATTGACGCCCAAATAAATACGTACGCCCGCGCGCAGGAATCATGGCAATACAGTAAAGGAAACGGATCAGAAGTGTTAATGCATTGTTACCTCTCTTGAGCAGCAGCCCGCTGGATATGACCACCAGCAGGTTGGTGATGGCGACCAGGACCCCGATTGAGGGCAGCAGGATGTAGTGTATAACGAAAAGACCTTCCGCCCTCGTTATTATGTCCGCGGTTCCGTTCTCTTTTAGAGTGAACTCGGACATGTTTGTTTCGTTCATTTTACACAACATCGTAATGAATTACGTGTATATACTTCTTAGGGTATAATCTTCTCTGCAATCAAGAAATAAATTGATGTATTATGTAATTTTCTGACAATAATTATTATTAGGATATATGTATTTTTACTTTTGTTACGCATTAATCGAAAATAACTCAAGACAAATATGAAGAGTTCTTTTTAATTATTGCACTAAAAAATCACGGTATCTTGAGTCACTGAATTACGCACGTTGAATTTATTGTACCACCAGTACAAAGTTTTTTAAAAATCTATCATAACCCATTGTAGCAAATCATACGACCGATTTCAACTGACTAACGGCTGACACGACCGACAGTGGTTGTTTCAGAATGAGGATGGATCTGAAAACTTCGCATTGAAGGAGAACGCGGGCCTTGTCTAGGACAGATTTTTTATTTTTTGTTATCCCTGATTGAGCATTGTTCACACTCGCGAGGATGTTCTCGTACAACGAATGTCTGACGCATAACAGGAAAATTTCAGCATATATTAATTTTATATCTACAGTGATGTTCAAAAGGGTGGCACCTTAGAGAAAATATGTATAAAAAAAAACAAGTTTGTATCGCGTAATTTTATTCGGGGTGTCTCTCAGCTAGTAGCAAAAACTTCAGGGGAGTCTTTTTCATTCAATTTTGAATATAAAATGTTCATTTCACTTTGGGTGAAATGTCGACAGTTAGGGAGGTAAGCGACAGTAATGTTTGCATTTCAATATTTCTGGCTTATTTTTTGTTAAACGTTAGTTGATATTGAAAAATATCAACTAAATATAAAATATATAGATAAAAAAATGTAAAATATGTACGTTGAATACTGAAAAAAATGATTAAAACCGTATTATTATTAAAATCGTAGAAATTTGAAAAATATATTTT
Organism: Agrypnia vestita; assembly: GCA_016648135.1. Taxonomy (NCBI): domain Eukaryota; kingdom Metazoa; phylum Arthropoda; class Insecta; order Trichoptera; family Phryganeidae; genus Agrypnia; species Agrypnia vestita. Next base: position 42,575 of record JADDOH010008365.1, read on the forward strand.
TTTGAGAGTTTTTGTCATTTTATTTGATTTTTATTAAAGCGAATGAATTTTTAATATTCCATTTAAGTTATAGTGGCAATAGTCCAACGTTTTACAGAAAATAAGTCAGAAATATTGAAAAAAATGCAAACTTTGATGTCGCTCAAATATTTGTGAATATATTAATTAACATTTCATGTTTTTCTAACGTTTCTAACGTTCTAACGTTTCTAACGTTTTTCTAACTGCGCATGTGAGTTAGGGGCCCTTTACAATATTTATTTTTTGTTTAACATTTACACCATTTACATATAACTAATTACAATAAGTATTTGTGATTTACTCAGGCTTTGGGTGTTTTTGTAATATGTTTCGCTTCAGTTATTGGGCCTCATGGCCTGTTGAAGTGTTGAAATGTTGTTTGAAAAATGTGTTTTCACATAAACTAACGACATTGGGACCAATTACATTTAAATACGAGTGATATATATCATAACATTACGAAAACATTTTCACTTTCGCTTAAATTTTGTGGAACATTAATTAATAATTGTTGTAATAGTTAGAATCGGTACATTCTTTAATAATAAATTAATAAAATTTTATAGCTTAAAATTAATTGGGTTAGGTACTTTATCAATGCTTCAATGAAGGTTACCGATTTAGAGCAATTCGATAATAATAAAGTTTATTTGAACAATTCCCATATATTCCCTAAGGGTAAAAGTATTTCGATAATAATAAACGTTTATTTGAACAATTCCCATATATACCCTAAGGGTATAGCAAAAAATAAATGAACAGGGCAGTAGGTATTAAGAATAAACGGAATATTGATATTTTTTTTAATAATATACTTGAAGCCATATATGTATGTACACATAGATCAAACATTTTTAGATGCGTCCAAATATTTGGCCGCAACTGTAATTTTATTCAACTTTTAAAAAAAAATCAACTTTTTAAGCAAACAGGAATTGAAAATAATGGTAATTTATGTACCTACAAAATCATTTATTCGGCTGATTTATTATTATCGCTATCATCGGTTACTTAAATTACTAACTACTACTAATATTACTTCAACTATTACAACAGACTTATACTGCTCGGCAACTCAAAAATTGTATCATGTACCTACATAAAGATGTGGTCGAAATACGGGCTGCCATTTTTAATTTTGAGTTTTTTCCTTCAAATATAGAGTAGTCAACACCATTTCGTTCCCATTTGATAATTTAGTATTTTTAAACTAATATTCGAACTTTTATTGGAAAATAACGCTTTAGGTTTTTTCAGAAAAAATAAAATAATGATACTTCTAAAAACATAGTAGGTACTTTTTATGGTCCAAGTATGGGCTAGTATTCTTATTTTATCCATGTAATAGTTCCCTTTAAAATTTTCCTACAAAGAGATAACATTGAGCACGTCTGACTTTTTTGAAATTGAAACAACATTTTAATTTAAAATATTTTTTTATTTAAAAACACTACGCACAATATATGAGTTATTTATAACTACTATATTTTCGAGAGGAGCAGTCCCTCTCATCGAAAATTTTCTTAAACACAGAATTCTATTCGGGTAGGTACACCAACCATTCATCCGATGGTCATAAATTAAAATTAATCAATCAATTTCACCGAGTGAGACACTTTTAATTTGTGACTATAGACTTGTGGTAAACCCTCATAAATGATTGATAATGAACAATTTGGAAACCGTTGAAATCCTAAAGAATAAAAATTTCGAGAAAACAATTAAGAATAATATATTACATTCCAAAACATTTCTCCGATTCTAGGCTTGGTCCATTAATTACCAAAAAATCCCCTCCCCCACTACGCGACCCACTACCCTGGGTGAATTGAAAAATTCTGTATTTACCTACCTGGTATGATTTATACCTGATAAGAGAGATTGCTCCTCTCGAAACAATAGCAGTGATTAATAACTCAAAAATTGCTGTGTAGCACAAAGTTTAAATAATTAATTATATATTTTAAATAACATTTTCACAGTAATTGTGTGTCGTGTCACACATTTCTCTATTAATTCACATTTCATTTGAATGATATAATTTAGAAGGATGATTATTCTATGATATATCATCGACTGTCCACGTACAACACCGGAAGATAATGACATACCCAAATAATTTACTTGCAGGATTAATTACTTTTTTTATTTTCGCCAACACCATCTCATTCGTATATAATAATATTAATATATCATAGAAGGATTGTAAAAATCGTCAACATTTGTCCACCGATTCTCCATCTAATAATACCATAGAAAAATGTTCTTATAAGTCAGATATATTCCGAATTTTTCAAACAATTTCCGACAATTAATATTGTTACGAACAATTGTTATATTAATATTTGTAATATTTGAAAAAATGAGTATAAACAACACTGTTTTATTCCACTATATATAGTGGAATAGAACAGTGTTGTTTATAATCATTTTTTAAAATATTAATAATGAATTTCCACAATGTTACAAACAAAAAACTTGAACATTAATATTTGTCATCAGGGCTGATCCGAAACGTCAGCCAGAATTGTAGTAAAAACACGGAATATTACCCCAGAAAACATAAACCAGAAATCTGAACAGCCGTGAAAATCTAAGAACATTTTAACTGATATTTATATTTTATTTTCATACAGGATTTTTTATGAAAATAAAAGTACCTAAGTTTTTATTCAAGATAATAGCATAGGTATTTCTCACCGAATTCACCCACTGATTGATTACAATTGAATGAAACAGTGTACGTAAACCAAAAAAAATAATTCTCTGTGTAATTAACCTCACCGCCGTTCTCGATTTCTGGTGGAAAAATACTGAAAGTGAAAATTAATCCACTTCACGTCATCCTATCGACCTGAAATATTGCACACCGACTTGATGTCGATGACAATGCATTCTTACATACATTTGGGATCACACATGCACATGAAAAATGCAATCTTATGTAGATGTATTAAGCAAGTATCCACTTTCTGGTACTATTCTATTTTTTTACGTTTCACTAGGCCAATAGGCCCAATTACAAAAGCGAAACACATCACACAACACCCATATTTGAGTCAATCACATAGATTAATTGTGACCTTACCGGGAATCGAACCCGGAACCCTCGGTGTGAGAAATTTAATTATTTAAATAAAAATGTAATTGTTTAATTTAATAATAATTTTAAATCATGGTTATTTTAGAATTTATCTCTTTATTTAAAATTGCTATTAAACAGATGTTGGTTTTTATTCTGTAATTTATTTAATAATTATTAATATTTGATAAAGGATTTATAATGAAAACTATGTTTTATGGGTTAATTTTGACAACATTTCATTACAAGTAGGTATCTACCCACTTTTTGGTAGGTATTCTAAAATTATTTAAATCATGGATACCTACGTTAGAATTTATCTCATTATTTAAAATTGCTATAAAACAAATACTGGGTTTTATTCTGTAATTTATTTAATTAGTATTTTATAAATGTTTTGTAACAAGTTATAATAGTGTTTGTATATTTGTTACGCGACACATATTGAAGCATCGCGTCGCACTGTAGCTACAAGAAGTTTCCGAGATTATCACTATACTAGCTGTAACTCGTCAAAAATAACGGTAATTTTACATGCCGGTTCCCAAAGATTAAGTATTTACTTATTTATAGCCATCACCCATGAATTTCATTTATAAATATATATATATTTCCCCTGCTGATAGTTAATGGTACTATTTTAATTATTTTACCCTGGCGATTGTGCAGGGCAGAATTTGTATTTCTAGTGAGACTATATTTTCACTAGTAAAAATATATTTTACCCAGTCAGGCATTGAAAACATGTCAATCAATGAATTTACAGATTCACTGCGCAGTATCGGTGTAAGTATATTTTTTCCACGAATGCACGCATTTTTCAAAGCTTAGGTTAGGTTAATAATATCCGGTATATAATGTTGACGTGCACAGAAGAAATGAATAATGCAGTAAGACCCTTTTTCACGCAATAACTGTCTACTTAAATTGTTATTTTAAGAAGTCAATCTCAATCCGGAAATACATCTGTCATATTTAATTATAATGACAGTTCGGAAACCAATATAATTTCATTAGTAAGTTAAAAAATTTTCACTAGTTTGTATTAATTTCTATTGGCGAAAATCTGCTTGAATATGATAAGAATTACCTTGAATATAATTTCACCAAAATATCAGTGAAAATATATACTTTAAAAAAATTCAGATAACATATACATATAACTGCAAAAAAGTCAATTTAAAAAAATATATTAAACTCATTCAAAGATTGCCGACACTCTCCAAAGATGTTCAAAAAGTAATTAAGTCCTGAGGCATCTAATCATTAAAATACTAAATATGAATTAAAGAAAATATACACAATTATGGAAAAAATATTCACAAACAATCATAAAACATAATAATTTCGTTGTTTGTCCATCTGTCCGTCCGTCTGTCCGTCTGTCTGTCTACCCCCGTAACTTCGTGTAGCGTCCATAATTTCGTCCGAATTCACGGCTATGAAATGAAATTCAACGGCCGGAGATGGGGCTTGAACCCCGGGCCAGCAAATCCGAATCGGCCGCTCTTGTTGTTACGGTCGCCTCTCCGTGGACCGCCAAAAAGATAAACTTAATAAAATTAAATATAAACTAGTGCTTAGCAAAGACGCGAACCAATGTTCCGTCAATTTTGAAGGGTTGTAACGAGTGTACGTACTAATTCCGTTAAGGGGTTACGTGTAGTCAGAGGCGCAAAAAAATAGACATTTAAAAAAAAATTTTTTGAACGGTTGTTTAATGTTTTGATTCAATACATAATACTAACGTTTTATACTATATTTTAAGTAACTTTACCGAAAATTTCAAATAAAATTATTAATACTGGACCACGATAGAATCTCGTTTCTTGACCCCTGTTTTGCAAGTAGTATCTCGCGGTGTCCATCAGTGCTTCTTAGTGGTTTATCTAAATTCAATGTAACAAAAAGAAATTAGTAGTTCAATAGTTAATCTTGTGCGTAATCGAAGCTTTTTTGTTTTTTTTCAAATTTAGCAAAATGGCGGTCTTTGAAAGCTGAATTATGAATTTTGAGGGAAAAAATCACTCATTTATTATTTATAAAAAAAAGTTTAAGTCAAAAAAAAAATCCTTCGATTAAGCACAAGTTTTTAATGCCTAAAATATGATATTTAAATTTCATTTAAATCTGTCGAGTAGTTTTTAAAATATCGTGGACACCGTTTTTGAAAACGTTATTTTGAGAAAAACGCGTTATAAGTTTTATGCATAAATAATTAATACAAATACAATTTAAAAAATTACTTACGTAGAGTCATCTCTTTCTGGTACATATAATACATCTTCTGCCGATGTGTAAGCCTCCAAGATGCCGATTTTTTTTATCTATGTCTCATTTTGCCTTCTCGTTGGTCCTGATTTGCACGTTGGTCAGCAATCTTTATGCGCTCTATATCGAATTTTTCAGCATACCGGTATGCATTAGGTTCATAATGTAATCCTATGCATTGGCAATCATTAATATTCCTTTCATACTTTCATGACGTCTCATTATAAATTTTTGAAAATGATTATAATACACGCACAATACCTATCGACTGCTGGATTTCACTGCCACTGAAATACTAACACTGAATCAAATCTCAGTTAGCCTAAAATGGGTCTTATGTCTGAAAGTAGAAGTATAAAAGTAATTTCGTACATTATTCTTAGAATTAAACAGGTAAAAATCGCGTTCTGTAGCAGTCGCCCCGTTTGTCAGCCCGGCCGGCTCTAGTACCGTCCGCGTATTTTATTTTATTTTATTTTATTTTCATTTATTGGTTTTCTTACAGCCATATAATTAATCAAACTTGAAAAAAAAAACAATAATTGATGTACAGAGTTTTGGGCCAATTACAAGAAAACACATATATACAATCGATAAAAAATAAGAAAAAACATGTCCAATAGTGAGTTTGTGTGAGTGTGTGTATTTGTGTGTTTACTTACTTATTTATTTATTTTGTTTTGGGAAAAGTTAACAGCAAAACAATCTTAAAAATTTTCCACTGAATTTAAAAATTTACTTTAACATACATTAATAGCGAATGGAGAGGGTGGAGGGGAATGTGGGACGGGAGTAGAAGGGAAGATATAATGTACAAATTAGTTTGGGTGCGGTAGTGTAGATATTGTTTGTTTTATGTTTCTTATTGTTGCGTTGAAAATGTCAATGTGGTGATAGTTTGTGTTAAATGAATTTGTGGATCTGTACATAAAGGAGTTTTGTTTTGAGTTGGTCTTACAAAAGGGGAGATGAAAAGTAGGTGAATGTCTGTTATTGCGAGTTGGGATGTGGTAAGATATTCGTTGAAGAATTTCCGGACTATCAACTAGATTGTGTGTTATTTTGAATAGCATCACCGCGTCAGCTATGTTTCTTCGACGAGTTAGGGTCTGCATGTTAAAAAACTTCGCAGAGTCTTCATTGCTTATATGAGATCTAAATGAACGAGGTCTAGGTATCTTAGGAACCTGTTTTGGACGCTTTGAATTCTATTTTCGTGTACTGCATAACCTGGATTCCACACCTGAGATGCATATTCTAAAATACTACGAATGTATGAGAAATAAAGTGTCTTGAGGGTACTGATATTTTTGAAATGTTTACATGTGCGTATGACAAAACCAAGCATAGATAATGCGTTGGTGACTATGTAATCGATATGTTTGTTAAAATTTAATTTACTGTCAAGTATCACCCCAAGGTCTTTGCTTTCGGATTTGGTAGATAATGTTATATTATTAATTGAATATTCATTAGAGAATACCTTTTTATTTCTTGTAAAGCGTACAACGAAGCATTTAGAAACATTTATTTCCAGGCTGTGGGCATTGCAATACGTGTTCAGACGATGTAGGTCATCTTGCAGCCTTCGACTCAAGATGTCTCATAGGGACAAAGCCATTAATTTTATATGGTAAAGTAAGTCTTTCTTTGGTTTCATAGGGCTTTTGACTTATCGTACGGCTGGTTTAAGTGATCACTTTATACAATGTAACTTTCAACAATTCCACCCATAATAGACTACCACATCACTACCAAATTTTTATATCGTTCCAAATGTGAGATCTATTTTTACTACCATCCTCTGTGGTTTGAACATTTGTAATTCCCCTAAACTAGTACAGACATCGTTTATTGTATTTATGCTTTGAAACAATAACATCCGTAACGTAACATGCTGGAATTAAAACTTAAGAGATAAATACAGGACAAGCAATCAACGCAGTGGCCGAAATTACACGGTTTGAAATTTTTATATAATTATTTTATTATATTTAGTTTTAGATTAAAGTCAATTTAAAAACAAATGGTTTTCTATTCCTGCATTTTCAGCCTTTGTCCCGTGAATTTTCACAGACGGGCGGCTAGTTAAATTTTAACACGTTGCTTCACAGCTAGGTTGAATCCACATTCATATGTCCTATGTTATTCTAATCCTTCTATATCCTTTGTTCTCACACAATTTAACATAACATCACAAGATGGTGCATACTAAACAGATCAAATAGTTAATTCAAAATTCTACACAAAATAAACCAAAAATATTTTTAAAAAAATGCAAATTCGATGTAAAGAATGCTATTTCACCTAAAATGTAAAGAAAATTTTCTTTTCAAAATTGAATGAAAAAGACTACCCGAAGTTTTTTCTACTAGCTATGAGACACCTTGTGCATTTGGCTAATATTATTTTCAACAAAAAATGTTAAGAGTCAAAAAATAGTTTATAAAAAAACATTTAAAACTGATACAAAAAGCATATTTTAAGCTATTAAAAGCTGTATGAAAGTAAGTGTATTCAAAGCTGTATAAAAGTAAGTCGTAATCTTTAAGATATACGTTATCTTCTACGGATCGTTAGACAGCCCCTTCCAAGCCACCGCTGATCAATTACGGTCTCCTGCGAAGCCTCTCAAAATTGTGACTTAAGCAGATATACAAAAACATCGCGTTAAAAACAGTCCTTAAAAAATGTAAGCGGCAATTCTGGGATTTGTCTCTTTTTTGGCGGGAAGAAAATTTATTTTTTCAGTCGAAGTGATCTCGGGGCAATCGGGGGATGAAACGGTCCCGGAGAGGGACGCTGTGTGAGGTAGGGGGTAGTAGATACCGCAACGAAACAATCCGAAATACCCTGGGAGTTCGCTTGATTCAAGGTGCGCCTTGCTCGGCAATATTGATAACAAGGGATGATTACTTTTTTTACGAGTACGCGTTTATTCTTATTATTTATTTTCGTGAATATACATTTTATAGTTAAGTAACAATTTTACTGTCTTGAATTTTTTTTTAAATACAAGATACGTCTTTATCTTCTCAAAAATAATGTTTGAGAAGATAAAGAAAATTTGTTAGTAATGATTCATGTAACAGATTGTAATATATTATTTATTCTCACATACTGCTGCAGCAGAATTTTGTTTTGCTTGTTAAGAATAATTGCAAAATTATTAGTCTTTTCTTTATAAATATTTAAATATATGCTCTCAATAAAGCAAAATATATATTCATTAACGAAATCTAGAATGGGAGAATATTGTTACAATAACGAAAATAGAATATTCAGGAGCCTCCTCGAGCAGTCGAGAGAAGTGCGGAAGCGGTCCGAAGTTTCTAGATACTGACAAAGTACGAAGCAGGTGCGCGCAGTGGGAGGGCGCCGTAGCTATACGTAGCGCGATACCGAGCGCCAGTTAAGTAAAAGTCTCTGCGATTAATTAATTAAACGATTTTTTTAAGAACGAACTAAAAGTTCCAGATAAAATTATTGTGATAATCAATTGAATAAGGTTTACTATTAACCAAAGCGTTTCTTTTAAAACCACATCGCCGTGAATACGGGAACATCATGGCTGAAAAACCTGAGACAATGGCTTGGCTAGTGTACTGTTGAGCCGTTCAGGGTCGTACTAAGCAAAGTTCTCATAGCCAACATGACAGCCAACGTCCGTTGAACGGATAGGGCACTAAAAAGCCGTAAATACACAATAGACTAAGAGCCAGCGACCGCCACACTTACGTTATAGTATCAAACCTGAAATATTTTCTCTACATGTGCACTATAGTAAGAAAGAAGGTTTGGAAATTATGGCATTTGAGTTCGGGGGATTTTGGTAGATAACAGATAATAAAGGTACAAAATGATATTATAAAATGTTATTTTTTCGAAATCAGTAAATATTTGATCAAACTCAAGAATTTAATTAAATTGAATGATTTTATTTAATTTTATTGAGGCATTCAATTAAGTTAATGCAACCACGTCAAAGCAAACCACTCTGGTGAAAAATGATTCAATAAATCCAATAGCGAAAGTAAACTCGGAAAACTTATATAAAGTTTATAACTTTGGACGCGCTCAATACACCGTAATTGAGATTAAAATTGTTGATAAATGTTGCGAAATTTGTGAGCCTCTGAGAAAACGGAATGTTTTTGAAGATGGAAAGAAAAATGTTCTATGAAATATTGGATTGATCCATCATATTTGTCGTTCATCGTTAAGTCTGTACCTTGTACTTGTACTGAAAAAATATTATCGACTAAAATTTCCCAAAAAGGTAGAGTCCATGTCACTCGTTCTAACGTTTTACCAAAATTCCTTCAATAAAAGTCATTACAAAAAAAAACCATTCCACATTCCACATTCGCTCTCTCTCCCTCTCTCTCTCTCTCTCTCTCTCTCTCTCTCTCTCTCTCTCTCTCTCTCTCTCATTTTCTTCTCTCTCTCTCTCATTTTCTTCTCTCTCTCTCATTTTCTTCTCTCTCTCTCTCTCATTTTCTTCTCTCTCTCTCTCATTTTCTTCTCTCTCTCTCTCTCTCTCTCTCTCTCTCTCTCTCTCTCTCTCTCTCTCTCTCTCTCTCTCTCTCTCTCTCTCTCTCTCCCTCTCTCTCTCTCTCTCTCTCTCCCTCCTGATCAGATTTAGATTTTCTTCTTTTCCGTTCTGTACTCAACAATCTTCGAAAAATCACCTAATAACGACGCTGTCTTTCAGAACTGGCTAGACGGCTTATTCGACTATAAAATACTTAAATATTTTAAACACGGATATTTTTTAAAATGACACAAAATAAAAAATTATTAAATCATTTAATAAATTACTAAACAACTATGTTTTAAAAATGAAAAAAATTCCTTTACTTTGTGAGCCTTGTGACATGTCTTTTTTCGTAAATAATAAATATTTTACAAAGTAAACAATTATCTCAAATTTATTGAAATTATTTCAAAATCTGTCATATTTAAAAAAATATATATATGTGGTGAATGTTGAAGGCAACAAGAATAAAACACATTCG
>JADDOH010008366.1:0-18581 GCA_016648135.1 Agrypnia vestita
CATACCTCTTTTAATAAACAATTAAGTTCTCGTTTTTATAAAACATAGGCAAAATCATTGTAATATTAAATAAAGCGCATCTAAAAGCAATAGATTGAAAATAAAAGTGATGTGATAATTAGTAATTAACACACTACCATTGGGTACTTTGGCGAGCTAACTCTAATGTTCGATATTTTTCAATGAATTCTTCATATAATTTTGTCGGGCGTTCTCATTACAAAAAGAACAGTAAAGCTCGTTAGTTATTGTCGAAAATCCTACCAACAAACGCATGAAACAACACATTTCAACTTCTCTGATTTCCTAGTCGTAAACACATCACAAGACTGCTTGAGTGATTTTATCGCTACATTATAGTAATTAGAAATCTGGACTACAGGTTGTAATAGGACATCCAAAAGAAAAGATAAACATTAAGAGCGTAGATCTCCGCGACTATTTTTGTACTCTCTGCGTGCTGGAGCCGAGTAAGGCGATCCCTAGACATGTAAGCGAATTTGACCTATTTTACCTGGCCTATGGGTTTTTAAAGCTTGGGGAACATACCCATACTACGTGACCCACTTTTTGCAGTTTTAAACCCCCCTCGGTGACCGCGTGTAGTATAGTCCAAGACCCTCCCCCTACAGCTTTCACATAGTATTTCATAAATATGGTTTTGAATCATTTCTTGCTAATAAAAAGTAAAAAAAAAATATTTGGCTTATATTTGTTTTTATTAATATGACGCTCGCTGCGTGACGGCAAGAGTGCATGCTTATCTATAATTACAAGTGGAAAAAATATTATCAAGGTAAACTTATGTCAAAATATATTGTAACCAGAACTTAATTTATAGAAACTAAAGTCCTGTTATTTTTACTAACAGCGAGATTTCCCTAGAGGATATTGACTACATAATAAAAACCATGGCTTATATTTGTCTTTATTAATACGACGCTTGCTGCGTGACGGCAGAGTGCATGCATACCTATATCAATAATATTATCAAGATAAACTTTTTTTTATTATTTATTTATTGTTTATTTACATTAGTTAATACAAGATACTAATAACTGCCACACTAGGTAAAAACCTGTTCTGTGGCAGTTATTCTCATATGGTATTTATGTAGAAATAAAAAATGACAATTAAAGAATCTAAATCTAAAAGAAAATGAAAAGAAAATACACATACAAAATTAAGATAAGAATTTAAGTAGTTACAAAAATAAATATTATATTATAGTATACTTTAAATTATATAAAATACTTATGTCAAAATATATTTTAACTAGAACTTAATTTATAGAAACTAAAGTCCTGTTATTTTTATTAACAGCAAGATTTCCCTAGATGATATTGACTATGTGATAAAAACCTAAGCCCCTCATTGTAACCAAACGTGGTATTTTGAAGATCACCCCCTCCCCCCCCCCCCCCCGAATGGGTCATGGTAGTATGGGTACGTTCCCTTATTATTGGTTGTATCTCAATCTTCAAAAATAATTAATTGCTTTCCTGCATCGATATTAAAGTTTTTTTAGTGTCGAAATAATAATGAAAATTTTAGAAAGCAATTACGAATTTTCCCGACTGTTTTTGACAAAATTTTTTTTTTTTCAAAACGGTGGAATGCGCTTTCTGCGTACCTAAGTTCAAAATGAGGCTAGCAGAAAGTGTCGGATGCGCAACAGTCAACCGAGACTAGCTCCTTTTTATAAAAGTCTATTTTAGACAACAAAAAATGTAAACGGCGGCAATTATAATAGCGACTCGTGCGTGCAATCAGGTCAGAATACTAGCTGATGTTTCTAAATGCAGAATTACTCCGGCACCTCTCGGTGCCATACATATCAGATGTATTTGCTCCCTCACTATTCTAGAAAGAATCTAACATAACGAGAATAAAAAAAAAATCAGACAAACCTCTGGCTTTTAAACTCCTTCATGATATCCAGGAAGTCGTTGTACACTTGCGGCTGGTTGTTGAACTTGTACTTGACCTGGTCCAGGTACGAGAGCGCATCTTCTACCTTCAGGCGCTGGAACTGCGCTCCGCCGGCCACGCCCCCCGCCCCCAGGGGCCCCACTGACACCTGCACGCCGGGGGACTGGCTGCCCACGACACCCTGAAACAAACACCGACGTAAATACCCACGCATTGTCAGAGGAATTTTTTAAATGTAACACTTCCTCCGCCGGATGTTTTTTATTTTACTAGATTGAGCATTTTTTTGATTTGCCAAAAAAAAATTCAAAAATTCATTCGGAGTCGGGTTAGGTTCTGATTTTCAACTCATTTAGTTTACCTGATCAAGACAGGTCTTTCAGGGCACCCCTTCTGTTTCTGTCGCCTGCGACTTGATCCTTAACTGATAATTATGATGAGGGTGATCTCAAGTATGTGCAATTGTAGAAAATGTTCGCATAATTGACGGAGCTCTTGCAGTACATTCACAACAGGACTAACCAACAGATGTCGCACTCGTGGCCTCATTCATTCTAAGACTTGGAAATATTTTGAGCGCAGGTTTCCACTAGCCTCATTCATTTTGCAAATAATGAACGAAGCTGGTGCATCACATCTTAATAAGGAATCAAAATCAGTGGCTTTAGTGAAATATTTACCTTGTGCCTGGGCTGTATGGGCGGAGCCATGTGCGGCACCTGCCCGGGCGGCAGCTTGGGGGCGGTGCCCGCCGGGTACTGGGCGCCCGCGTACTGCAGCGCCCCCTTGGAATAGTTGATCACCTGCTGGGTGCTCACTGCGGACAAGGAAAATGCCATTTAAAATGTATTCCAAACGGAAAATCGTATCTACTATTCTGCGTATTGTTGATTCCGATATGTTAAATTGTTTTGAAAATAAAATAGAAGACTGCAACAAAGGCTGACAGTGTTCGGACATTACAGGTATTATTACGCGTCATTGCACATTATTTTATTTAAAATCTGCAACAAGCATTGGGGCTCAATTACTGAAGCAAACCATCATAAAAAAAAACTCAAATAAAATTTAAAAAAAAACCTTGTAAAAAAAATACATATATATCAGTGATTTGTGTTAAAGCGAATGAAGTTTTCACAGTCAATATAAGTTACTGTAATTATAGCTCAACTTTTTACAAAAAAATGTCAGAAATATTGAAAGAAAAAAATGCAAACTTTGATATTGCATTTCTCCGGTTGCTCAAGCATTTTCAATTCATTATCAAGGCAGGAATCCACATGTAAAAGTTTTTGCTGTTCTGTTAGTTATGAGACACGATTACATTCAGCCTTAAAAATTACATTTTACATCAATTTCATCAATTTTAATAAATCATGAAAATTTTACTTTTAATATCAATTCAATTTTTTTTAGATGAAATTCCTATTCACTATGTTTATTTAGATACTTACGATCTAATATTTCTACTATTATAATTTACGTATCCTTTTTAATAAAAAAAGCATACACATACAAATATACTCCCTTTCAATCTTAAAAAAAGTAATAACATGTTTAAAATACTTATTAAAATTGCATTATGTTGAAATAAAATCTAAATATATTCAAAATAAATAAATAAAATGTATGCCTCTGTATAGGTACCCCGGGGAGGGGGTGGCAATGAAAAAAAAAAAATTATCAATGTAATATTTTAACAATCCCAAAGACCAGTGTGACCGAAAATAATATACAAGCAGAAAGTGAAAACTTTATGAATTTGATATTGCAATAGTATTTTAATCTAAAGCTGCAAACGGGACTACCAACCTATTAATTTGTTTTTTTAATTTAGTGATTTGCAGAGGCGGAAATAAAGATAATTAAATAATAATTGAACACCCCATGGTAAAAAGTTGTTAACTAACTTTTTTTGTCATAAATGAGTTAATAAGCCGTCTAAACTAAATATTGTACGCTCTTTCCATTCGAAATAAATTCAGAACTTAAAAATAATTTGAACATTCGTTCGTGTTTTACCAATTTTAAAAAGGTGTTATTCTATTTAAAATGAGTTCCAGGGGCGAAAAAATGGTTAACTATTCTTTTTGGGAAAATTAGTATTTTTTTATTTTTTTTGTGCATAAATGCGTTTTTTTTACTTTGTAATTACTTTTTTGATATTTTAGTGACATATATCAATAAAAATTAATCTTGAATTAGCAATAAAACATATTTTTCAAAGGCGAAATGCAAATTGTCTAATTATCTCAAAGTGGCTTGAATGTTAGTTAACAACCATGTAAAATTCTAGCTGTTTTTACATAGATTCCATAATCTACGGCCGGTTTTATATCTGACCTATTACTTGCATCGTCATGCCTATGGTTCATTTGCGATTTTAAATTTGCTTGTTTGCCACACACGATTCGTTTGTTCTATCTGTATGACAATTTTACTGAACCAAACATTTTCCTACTGAAGCTATATTCCTGTGTCCTGTGATCTTTAAAAGGGATCATCATGTTTGAAAACTGCGAACAATTACAACTTTTACTATTTCTCCATAATTAAATGTTTGTTCATTGTGTATTCCATCTTTACTGTATACATTTTGACAGTTTGTATTCTTTAGCATCCATTATCTGTCTAGTGAACGAGATGAGTATTCTTTAAAAATACATTTGTTCCTGTTTATATGGGTTCTGACACAATAATATGTAAATAAATAATAAAGTTAATTATTTGAATATAGAATTTTGACCGTTTGACTTATGAAACATTTCAAACGTCAAAGGAGAAACCGTTGAAAATATTTTAAGCGAAATTGAGAGCAACAGCATGAAGCATAAAGCAAAAAGAGAAATTGTAATTTTTAATAGAATGAATTTCATTTGGTTTATTTGATTTTGGAAAAAATATATTTTAGATAATTTGCGGCGAAAAAAAAAAACGAAAAAAATTGCTTTTAGAATAAAAATGCTATAAGTAGATAAAGATAAAATTAATAAAAAAAAAGATTGCCCAAGAATACAATATCTTTGACATTGCACTTAGCTATGAGTGATATTACACAGCCTGTCTATGTTGTCGTACTTACATTAAATTACAACATCAGAAATGCCTTCTTTATATTTTTCTCTTATTGGCAATAGTAATGGAAATATGATCACTAAGGCTAAATGTGTACTTTAATGATAGAGTAAAGAATGGAATATATGAAAAAAAGAATTAACTATTTAAAGGTTCTAAAAAGTAAAAAAAAAAAAATTCATCCATTTTTTTTTTACCTAACTCAATAATATATGGGTGCTTACAATATTGATATGGATTACAGAATTCTATTGCTGGTGGAGGGAAAGGGCTCACGCTTTTGTTTGGAGGCAAAAACTTTTTGTTAAAAATTAATATACATTTAAATAATAATAAAAATTAACTACATTTAAATATGAGCAAGACTTAAAAAAAATAATCTAAAAATTACAAAATCACTTCAGTAGGAAACTAGAGCCATCTTTTGGTGAGCTCATTTACTAATTTCCCATATAGATATTTTATTGATTAATTAATTATTATGGATTAATTGATCAATCAATAAATCTGATAATT
This sequence comes from Agrypnia vestita, assembly GCA_016648135.1. Lineage (NCBI taxonomy): Eukaryota > Metazoa > Arthropoda > Insecta > Trichoptera > Phryganeidae > Agrypnia > Agrypnia vestita. The sequence continues at coordinate 5,524 of JADDOH010008366.1, forward strand.
GATTCATGTATTTTCCATCAAGAATACGTCTTTGCGCAAAATGTCAACTCGATTGTACATTGGAAAATGGGTGAAACATTGCTTATAAGATTCCATCCAGACAAACAGGTGAAGCTAATTAAGCGTGGTAAAAATTTTAAAGAATGAAAGGTTGATCTTAGCATAATGAATAGAATTAAAATAGGGTCGCTTAGGTGGTTTGATAACATTGAGCGAATGAATAAGTAAATGCCAAAGACATATGACGCAGGCTTTAACAGTGGCAGAAATAGAGGGTGGTCGCAGAAAGCTCGGCATAATTAACCAGATACTGGAAGATGGGCCTGTAAGGACCTCAACAATTGTCGAGCTTACATGTGAAGATGTTTGAATGTGGATGAGGTGAGAATTGTGTCAGGACAACAAAAGAGCGTGGTGCCCCATTCTCTTAGCCTACCCCTAGGAAAAAACCGTACACCATGACGTATATATAGCCGCTAAAACTGTCAGAATAATGTCTAGTGTATCTGTATGATCAATGCGCGCGATGAGTAGGTACTGAAGCAAATATTAATGTAGTTATGCAGAAAGCAGCCAGCCACAAAAAACTCAAACTGAGATAAAATAAATAAAAAGCTTTTGTCCAAAAATGGAATAATCGAATCTACACAAAACCTAGAATGTTCTCTACTTCAAAAAATTATAAATAATATATAAATGCCAATTTCTAATAACTACAAAGTGGATTTAAGTGTAGATTTTTAGAAATTTTGAAGTTTTTTCATCTGTCTGATCTCATTACGTAAATTATGCATTCTGCAGAAAACAGCCAGAGTTACTTCTCTATTATGAATATCTAGTACCTAATTAAATTTTTCTTTGTATGAGATTTTTATTAGAAGCATGTGAATATGCATTTTTTAAACTATATAATAATACTAAATATATAACTGTTTTTTGGTGAATATGTTTTGAGGAATAGTCATATTAAAAGTGTTAAAGTTGCATGGGCGCTTTCTGCAGATTTTGAAATGTTGTTTTCGCGATCGATAAATATTTCGGAAGGCGATGACTGTGAATTTTTGTATGAAAGTGGCTTGGCTGGTTTTAATAAAACACGGAATTGACCTTACTCCGTCTGATGACATTAATATCGCATTTTTAACAAAATTGTGGCCTGACGCTTTTCTGCCTAACTACGTTCATATAATTGAGAATTATACCTTAATATATTTGTTTTGTGTTGTATTTGCATGTGTGGGTCATTTCAAGCAATAATAACCCAATTATGTAAATACAGATAGGATGTAGCTATTTACTAGAGGCGATAATTGCGGGAAACAAGGTTATATCTGGGCGAACGTAATATTTTCAGTGTATTTAATTCAAAATGACTAATATTTAGAAAATAATAATGCGAATATTAATTTGTTTTATCAAAAACAACACAATAAATGTTTTTTTTTAAATAAAAAGCATTAAAATAATTGTTTAGAAATAAAGTCTTTTTCATCTGTATGTATAGTACAGTAGTTTATTTGTATTGAATCAATGTTTTATATTCAATTTTATTTTGTATTGCTTAGATTAATGCATATTTGTAGTTTATAATAACTGCAAATTGATATAATTTAGCTACTTTTTATGAATTCATACCTTTACTCCTTCTCTATACAATAGAGACAGCAGAAAATATGTTTTTTTTATTTTAAATATTTATTTGTACCACCTTATATAAAAATAACAAATAAAAATTGTAAATTTTTAAATACGAGCCTCGGGTAATTCTGAAAACAAAAATTCATATTTATATTTGTAGATTAAGTTACTGAATCTAAAAATATAAAAAATATAAAAAAAAAAAAAAAATTAAAAAAATCGAATCATTTGCTAAAACAAATTTCATTTAATTCAGGATTAGATTGAATATGATTGATTTTGGCTCTTTATGCTCGTAATAAGCTGAATTAATTTTTTATATATGTTACACGCCAAACTCGATTTCAGGCCCAACTAGTTTGTCCTAGGCTAAATCGCTTTAATGTCTTGTCGCACAATCCGCATGGTATTTCGTATACACCATGTATTTTGTCCTTTACACTGTGTAGAAGGTTAGATATTTTTTTTAAAATATGTAGATCGTTGTAATATAAACACGGTTTTGTATTTTTCTTTCTATTTGAAATTCTCATTTCTTGTATTATGTCTGTGAATATGTATATCCAGGCTGCAACTACACGAGCGGAAACTACACCAGAGGCCATAACTTCAGATTTGCGAAGGTGCTTTACCATTAAAAAAAAAAAAAAGTATCAATATTTATTTAGACATGGATAATATTTGCACCTCGCATTCGTAGCGAAGTCATATTTGCCGTGTGGAGAAGATCACGTACAAAAAGCAACAGCTGTGTTGACTGTGCGCGCCTAAATGGATAATACAACACATTTAATCCACACATCTCAAAAATATTAAAATGAAATCCCTCTCCTAGCGCAAGAGGTAGTCTCTTTTTGGAAAGGTACAGGGAATAAAATTTATGTATTATAGTTTTAATAGACTAGAACTAGAATAAAATAAAATGTAAAAAACTGCATGTTACATTAAATAAATTTAAAAAAATATATATTTTAAGGTAACAAATGTTAAAGCCAGCGCCAAACTACGTGAATCTTCTGTCACTGATCTTCCACGGAGGAACGCCGCTAAATTTCTTTCCGTATAATATGCATATCAAACACACTGCGCGGGCGATTGGTCGATCCATTTCCTTTGCAGATTTGACATGACGGAAGATGCGCGCAGCGTGGCGCCGGCCTATGAGTGGACAATCCACCATCGACATAATAAGTGGCTGAACCTAAACGTTACAAGAATACAAATGTGCTATGAGTCATAATATTGTGATTGATGGATTGACCGATATTCAGTCCACCGGGGCACACTAGCAGCGCTACGGTGACTGAATATTTCGCAGTAAAGAAACGACTGTCATCATAAGTAATATTGTACTCATTCGCCAACGCTGACTCAGAAATAGTTGAAACTGGTTCATTTATAATAAATTTGGAGTGTTTTAGTGCTCTTTTCAAATAATTAACATTCCCATAAAAGGAAATTGTTGGTGACACATTTCGCAATAATCGCATGAAAGTATGCAGCCTGGGAACTTAACCAATCTGACTGGTCTAGAGGTGCAGTGTGTGGAGTTCCGTAATTATTATATACATAGATATGAACTAACACACACTACGTGATTCTTCAGCTGGTTCCAATACTTATTTTAAAAAAACTACTACGGGCTTGTAAACTTTAAAACAATTATGAAAAGATCAAACTAAATACTTTTGAAAAGTATAATATCTTAGTAAATATGTCGTGCTTCATTTTATTTGATATTTTTACATAAAACATGTATGAGACTATTTGGAAAGAAATTTAAAAGAAAAATGACTATTGCAAAACATATATGTTTTAATTACGCAATAATAATTATAACTGTGATAAAAATACGCAACGGGGATGTTCCAACTCCGTTTCCTAAAGGACATGTTTAGTTCGTCTCTGTAAATTTTTAAACTCTGTGACTGAAGCCCATATAAAATGATGCTCACCAATGATAGTGGTCTGGTGCGACGAGGGATTATCGTGTAGTCCCACGGAGGCCTGCTGTGTGTGGACTCCGGCCACCGAGCTCTGCTGCTGAATCTGTAAAAACAAACCTCCGATTAATACGTCATTCTAATCAGACAGCTATTAAAAATGTAAAATAATTCTACATATTTTCATCGACTTTGTGTACCAGTCTGATTAAATAATGTATTTTATTTCATTCAGTCTTCGTATTAGCAATGTGAGGGGTATAAAAGCAAAGGCGGCAATATCCACTTTAACCAATCAACTCAACCAACAAATCAACAAGAGGAGATGATATTGATTTCATACTGAAACATCATAACAAAGACTTTAGTAAATAGCAAAATCAGCAATATTATTATATTGCAACCAGTCCTTTTTTGATTTGATGTAATAATGATAATTCATGATTATTATTAATAACACAGTTATCTGATAGGTAAAAATAAAACAATGAAAATATATACAAAACTTTGTTTGCAAATATTGATAAGAAACCTTGTTTTTCCTTCTACTTAAGACTAACCTTGACCTGAGAAAAAATTTTAAAAGTCAACAAATTGATACCAAATATAAAGATTTGAATTGGGCAAATTGGAATGCAGGTTGGACGACTTATGCGAGTTGGAAAGTCATATCCCTGCCTGTTGCGTGGGTGGTGTTAGATCAAGATTGCGCATGTAATCAAGTACGTAGCTGATCGCCACGTTCCAACTTGATAACATTTTTTTGAAAAAAGATAAACTATGGTAACACAAAACTAAGAATTGTATTAATAATTGGATGAGATATATAGCGCCATTTTCGTGAGTATTCACCTCAATTCGCACAAAAAATTTATGTTACAAAAAAATTACTGGCTAAAAAAATGTAAATACTCTTTCTTATACACTAGATGACTTGCAAAAAAAAAAAAAAGAATGGAAATAACTGTAAAACTAAACTTAAAGGGGCAAATAAGAATTCGATATTTTATCGGAGTGCGTACTAGGAAAGGAAACCATTAGGTGGTGACGCAATTTACTTCAACTAGCCTAATTGTATCAGATGTTAAGTGCAAGTTGTGTGTTGTTTACGGAAAATGAAATGCTATAGACGGTAATGTATTGAGGGGCCATGTTGTGAATAGCCTTGAATATTGTGAGGCATAACTTTTATTCAATCCTCTCCGGACATCTAAGCCGGTGAAGATTTTGAAGGTGTGAAACGTGCTCAATCTTGGAAATGCTGCTAATGAGTCTTGTGGCGGCATTAATACAGATTGCAATTTGTTTATTTCCTGGTTCGTGAGATGTGCGTGGATTCCACTGTTGTACATTATGATAAAAAATAATCTAAATTTCTTTAATTGGGCATAATTAAGCGAAAAGAATCCAATCTACACAAAGTCACTTTAGAGATATTGAAGTTTGAAGTTTATAAGATATTTCTTCGTTGGTATTTATTTTTAAATTAATTGAAAATATATGATTTTGTATGTAGAATATCAACACTTTTTTATTATTGGTATAATAGCTAGGCACAGTATTTTCCGAGGTAAATGTAAATTTATTTGATTGTTTATGATGAAAAAAAAATGACCTGCGTACATATGGGTTCTAAGGGTGATAAGAATTATAAACATTTATTTTTTGTCTGGATCTTTTTCACAAACCGATAGTATCAATATTTAACATCAGTTTGGTGCACTTAAGTAATATTTGACCATGTTGTGGATTGAGTCCTTTTCGCGTGTAACTTACGTCCAATTAATTTATTTTTACATGAAAAAATGTTCTTCGTAATCGTAGGTAAATGTCGAAATATATTAAACAGTTACTATCTTGAAAAGATTGAATGTGGAGTATAAAAGCAAAGGTAGCAATATCCAAAAATTTTCAAAAATAATATGAACGCAAAATATTTCCGGCAGATAGACTCCCAAAGCGGATATTTCCGGCAGATAGACTCCCAAAGCGGATATTTCAGGCAAGACCAGAAGGCAGACGACCAAGGGGGCGTCCTGGGAGGGGCTGGCGGAAACGGTTGGAGGACTGCTGCGAAGCGAGGTTGCAACTAAATTGGGCTAACGTGGAGAGCGAGGCCCAAGATAGGAAAAGTAGGAACCTTTTATGCGGACCACGACCCAATAGGATAAGGGGTAGAAGAAGATTTGAATGCAGTCACCGGAGATTGCTAATTAAAAGTGTTCAGTTCATGTACCTAAAATCATCTTTCCTATAAATTAATAGGCTACATTTCCTATAAAATCTCGAATTCAATTCTAATTTATAATGTACAAATTAGTAGTCCTCTATGACTGCATTCAATTTTTTTGGGTGTTGATTTGCTTTTATGTGAAAATGGTAAATATTTTTTTTTTTAATTTTTGTTTTTGAAAAAATACCAGTATCAAATATAGAGACTAAGAAATAGAAGTTTCTAAGAAATATATTATATATATATATATATATATATTATACATATATATTATATATATTATATATATATATATATATAGATAATATATATATCCTGTAACCTATTGGGCGTCCATCATGGACGAAATTGCATATAATGTGGCGTCCACCTGCTTACGACGTCCGTATATCGGACGTCAGATGGGAGAGTGTTCGCAATGGGCGCGGATTGTCTTTCTGATGCCATAAATGTAAAAAAAAAAAAAAAAAATTGGACGTCAATTCGCTCCCAGTTTGGCTATTCTCAGTATATCTGTAGTTCTGCAAATTTTCGTTACAAAAAATAGCAGCGCTGTCGGCATTATTCCGAACATTCATTGCTAGCCGTGTGTGACGTCCAACTGCGCGTCGAGCGAAAGTTTGAAATGCGACGTTGCCACTTGCTGGATGCTTTGACTTCATTTAATTTTTATATTCACGATTTATGAGAACTCGTACGCATTCACTTGAATGAAGAAGTGGAGTCCGCTTTTGTACTCCATTTAATTCGTGGCGTCTGATTATTTGACGCAAAAACTTTGGATCGATTTTTAACCCTTTTCTCGTGATCCAAACGAGCTGAAATTTTGCACGCAGACTCGTGGGGACGTTCAAGAAGATCTATCAAATTTTCGTTAAAAAAATTTAATGATTATAGTATAATTTTGGATTTTTAGATATTTTAATAGTTTTTTAACATTGGAATCATTACATAAATGTTTGATTACTACCGTCGGCGGCGGCCCGATAACGTTGCGGAATATTTTCTAAATTTGCATTACTATATATAATTATATTTATTATTCATTATATTAATTACTATGTATAATTATATTAATTAATTATATTCGATATATAATTATATTAATTACTATATATAATTACTATAGTATAATAGGTACTTCACTATGAATTTCAAAAATTTATGACAATTGGTTAACAGAGATAGAGAATTTTGACATAGATATTTGTCTAGACATGTTTCATTTTCAGTCAATCAATTATTTAATTACATGATGGTAAACTTAATTTACAAAGAAAGGGAGTAAAATAAAAACATGGTTTTTATGGGTTACTTTTTTTAAGCTAAATATCTAAAAAAAATAATCAGAAGTTTAAAATTGAAATAAAATAAAATTAATCCCAGGACTTGAAGATAAGATTGCAGCATTATTTTATTAAATGTTTTAGTCGATCGGTATCTACTTATATCTATAGTCGATATGAATTAAGGTGTAATTGAGTACTTAACAGGTGAATGATTTTTATTATGAAGGGCTAATTGCCATGTTACCTTTGATACATGTATAGTAAAAGTCCGTTAATTAGAACAACGATATTTCGTGCTTTGTATTTATTGCCGATTTTGAGGATCCAAAAATAACTTTTCCCTATAAATTCTACCTTTAATTCTAAAATACGTGAAATGCGTACATCGTATCAATTATTGACGTATTATATATGTATAGTATATAGACACGTTATTCCCATACTAGCCGGCTTTCATATTTATGTAGCAAATATTCCATTGAAGTATACAACAAATCACATAATCACGTAAAAATCAGGTAATTTGAAGTCACGGTGCCTAAAATAACATACTCATTCTTACAATAGTGTACGATACTCTGTTCCTTTTTCCCCGGGACTTTTTTTTCGGCGTACACGCAGTGTTTGTGAAATAAGTGTGTTGTAAATATAATTTAGCAACTATTTCAAAACACGAATCTTCACTACATTCCTGGCTTTGTAGATGGGTAAGTATACACTAGGAAATGCAATCTCGCGAAATCAATAATATCAATCTCGCATACAATCAATTAAATTTTAATAATTATTTTAATTTCAAAAGTTATAAAATGGTACCTACTTGCTTTTTGCTATACTTACTTGTTGTTAAAGATAAATAAAAAGGAAAATAATTTTAATATCACTGTATTTCAAAGGGTAATTAAAGTTTTTTAAGAAATAATCAACATAATAAGCAATACGTATAAAAGAGGGGGCGACCGCGGAAAACGTGGCATGACCAGATCAACCAGATACTGGAAGATGGTCCCGTTAGAAGGCTCAACAACCGGCGAGCTTGCATGCGAAGATGTATGAATGTGGCTGAGGCGAGATTTGTATGTCAGGACAGAAGAGTGTGGCGCTCTATCCTCTCTGCCTACCCCCAGGGGAAACAGCGTGATGGTAAGTAAGTAAGTAATCATAATCAACATCAACAATGAAGTTACTTTAAAAAAATAATATGTTTGACTTTTATGCTTGCTTTTGAAAGTAACTTCGTAAGAAGCACTGATTGCTGCATCATTGAGTTGTCTCATATGAGAGGCTGTACCTAGGTATAATATGTTCCGCACTGGGAAAGAATTCGGCCGCATTTTGTCGTACACTCACACATATTTACGGTCGCGGAGGGATATGCGACATATCGATAGCCCGCACATGCAAATTGCGTCTTTAAGATAAACACCGCTAAAACACAAATCGTTTGAGGATGTCGCGAGTCTTATTTCATTATTGCAAAAGAAGTCGATTATTATTTCGGATGGACACGTGCAAGTTAGCTCCATTTAAATAATAAATGTGAATATAATTTTGTGGCTCGGACTAAAACAAAAGCCTTTTAATCCTGTAGGTCGTATGAGACGTGCGGCCCTTTTTTATGACTAAATTATACTTTTATCCAGTAGCTAAAATTTTAACAGCTCAAGTCTATTTTTAGACCTCATGTTTTAGCGGATGTATAAATACAAGTAGGTACATTCGCAGAGTGATCACTGACAGCATCGACTTGTACACCGAAATTATGATCTGTAAATAAATAAATATTATTTAAGTCGTAGTTGAATTTTTCATTATAGTTACTATTAATTTATAATAAGGCGGCACTATACATAAAGTGTCGCGCCTAGTTAATTTCACCTTTTTAAATATCACGTAAAATGTTTAGTGGGTTTTTTATTAAAAATTTTTTACCCTTTCGAATTCATGTAAAATATAAAACATACGATGTTTATTACAATAAGTAGTTAGCAAAAGTGTCAAAGTTATAGAACTGACGCACTTGTAGAAGTAGAACTAGGCGGTCTAGCCGCATGTAAAGTACTCAGAGTATCGTAGACTCTAAGGAATCGAAAAAAAAAATCGCAGAGTGATCATCGTTGCCGAGTGGTTTGCTTGTTTTACAAAAAATAAGTCAGAAATATTGAAAAAAAAAATGCAAACTTTGATGTCACATATCTCCATAACTATTGATATTAGGTCATAATAGCTTGAATATTTTCGACTCATAATCAAGGCAGGAATATAGTCCTGCGAGGTTATTAATGTTTTACAAAATAATTGATAAAATCAACATGTTTCAAAGCCTATGGCCCCTTCGTCAGGATGGAATATACCTACCCATAAAAAATAAAAATAATAAAATTGATTGAATCTGTAATCCACATATATGGTTTCGGGACCAGTAAATATTAGAAAACTAAAAAAACTTGTTGATTCTCTGCCAAAACGTGTTGAAGAAGTTATAAAATCCAAAGGAGGACATATTTCCTATTAAAACAATTTAAATTGTATTCTTTTCTCTGCTTTCTTCAACTACCTATAACTAATAAATGTTGTGTTTTTTTTCAAATTATCGCTTGTGTTCACATTAATTCGCACAGTACTGTATGTTCAATATTATCTTCGACGGATTACCAAGTAGATAGCTACTGAAAAATAGTAGGCTTTTTTATTTTAATTTCGATTAGTTATTCGTCATATCACACAAATTTGAATGCGCGAGTTTGATTTTAGGTAATTTTTGTGCCTCATCTGCATTTTTTTCAATATTGTTTTTTTTTTCAATAAGTTATCTTCAGGGTCTCCATTCTTATAAACTGGGATTACTAATGTTTGTTTATATATTGTAGGGAATATACCACACCGAAGGCTTGTTTTATTATGTGTGCAATTGGGATGTTTATAATAGAGCTTGATTGTTTTAGTAAATCAGTTGTTACGTTGTCGTATCCTGGCGATGATCCTCCTTTTAAATTCATAATAATTTTTTTTATTTCATCTGGGTTGGTTAATTGGAATGTTGTGAGTTTATCACATTCCGATATCTGTAGATTATTTATTGGAAGAGAAAAATTGTTGTTGGGTATTTTTTTCGCCAAGTTTAGTCCCACATTAATGAAAAAATTATTGAAGATATTTGCGCATTTTTCTGGGTGTTCTTGAACATTTATAATATTATTGTCAAATTTTATAGTTTTTATTTTAATTTTATTAACATTTTTTTTCGGTTTTTCGTTAATTGTTGACCAAAGTTTTTGGTGTCGAAATTAGAAACTTCCACCTTTTTTATGAAATATTCCTCTTTGGCTTTTTTTTTATTAGTGATGTCAATTTATTTCTGTATTTTTTATAATATCTCCTTAAGCCTTCATCATTGGGGTATTTTATTGTTGATTTAAAAATATCATATTTATTACGTATTGAAACTACTAAGCCGTGAGTAATCCATGGTTTTATTTTACGGAACTTAGATTTGTGGTTATATATTTTTAGAATTTTGGATGAATTTATATATTTTTGAATAATTTTTTGAAAGTTTATAGAACATATTTCTGGATCTTCTAAGTTTAGTACTGATAACCAATTTTCTGTTGCTAATTTGTCACAAAATAATTTTAAATTAAAAGTAGTTTTTTTTGTATACCTTTTTTATCAGCTATGTGCGGGTGAGTATTTTGTTTATAATGCGTAAATATGCAGGAGTAATGGTCAGTTATACAAGTTTGCCATATGATGGTCATAATGTTGTCGAGTTCATTTGAGTTTGTTAGCATAATATGATCTATTGCAGAAGGTTTTTGGTGCGGTACAATTCTAGTATAATTATTTATGCACGATTTATAGTTCAACTCTGCAAGCATATTGAGATACTCATTTTTAGTTTTATCATGGCAGTCATCTGCAATATTTATGTTTATATCGCCCGTTAAAATAGTAAAATTGTTTTTAGAGTTTATTAATAATTGGTATAATTCTTCAATAAAAAAATTTGTGTCAGAATTTGGAGATCTGTAAATGCCGATTATGCGATAAAGGATTTTATTTTTATTTTTTCGAATATATTCATACGTGAACAAACTTCCTAATGTAGGTGTGAGGAAATCAGATTACCACATAAAATTAATTCTGCATGATATTTGACCTCCATACACAGAGTGTAACAGAACTAGGTAATCCACAATACTTTACAGGTGGATTCCTGCTATGATTATGAGTGAAAAATGTTCAAGCAACTATGACCTAATATCAATAGTTATGGAGATATGCGACATTAAAGTTTGCATTTTTTTTCAATATTTCTGGCTTATTTTTTTACAAAACGTTGAAGTATCATTACAGTAACTTATATCGATTACATAAAAAACATTCGTTTCAATAAAAGTTTAATAAAATAACAAAAACCCTGCAAAATATTGGAATGTTTCCCCATTAGATTGGAAGATTTTTATTATACTATTTGAATTTTTCATATTAGATATAAGTTACTGTAATGATATTCCAACGTTTTGCAAAAATATTTTTGACTCATAATCATAGCAGGAATCTACCTGTAAAATATTGTGGACCAGTTCTGTTACATTCTATATACCTACATTATCAAATGTGCTTGATTATAACCCTAATATATATCTAGTCTAGATATATTATATTATCAATGATTATGTTTACTTGCAAATGTAAAATCTACCTCATTAAACGTGCGATATCTGATCTGTATATTTGTTTTATTTACCTACATGATACCTGAAAAAACAATAAAAATTTCCAAGTATTTATTACAGTAGGTAGATAAAAAATCGCGATATATTATGTCCACTGTACTCTTTTGTCTTCCTGTCCTTTATGTACCTAGTAAATAATTAGGCACAGCTCATATGTGAGGTTGTCTGTTTGATAATTGATACGTAAGAGGAGAATGCAGTATTTTATTAGAGATTGAAAGGAAGGTACATTTTGCTGAAGTTAAATGTGTGTAAAAAATAACGAGGAAATCTGCCGATTTCAATATTTGTATTTTGGAAATTTGCAGTAGTACCATACTTTATCTAAATATTAGAATAATAGTTTTTGTGTAAATGTGTAAATTTATATCAAAGTGAAAAAATAGTAGTAGAAAAAATAGAACATGCGTGACATATGTGACGATAAGTTTCGTCACAGGTAAAATATTCAAAATTGAAATAAATAAAATATACCTTCAAAGTAAAAGAAGTTCACTTGACAAAGAATATACTGGGCTTACATCCGGTCAAAACTCGACATTTCAATTCTTATCTATACGTATGATATGTTCGAGAGGGTTCTAACTATCAAAAAAAGTTTAATGTCTACATTAGCGATATATTATCCTGAAACGCCTAATTTGATAAATGAAGACATAGACACGCTCACTTCTGCTTGTGAATTGCTCTCATATTTTAAAGACGTAACAGAAGAAATGAGCTCAGAAAAAAATATCACGATTTCTGAAATAATATTATTATCAAATGCACTAAATGATACGTGCAAGTATTTCGCCCGCTACACGTACTAGTGACCCGGTAGCGGCATCCCCAGAGAGCATAAAATAATAAATCTTCCTTCGGCATCCCGCACAAAAAGTGTAATTGGTAAAAGCGGCAACGTCGCGCGTCGCACTATTTACGAGGAGTTGCGATAGTTAGGAAAATGTAAATAAAATTATGTATATCATGGGACGCCCGATAATTGATAATGTGGATTGGAGTCCAAATTGATTACACTACGCTTGTTAATATACGAATATTTGTATATCAATAAAATGTAAACATTTCAGAAAAATAAGTTGCAAAGGACTTATAGTATTGCCTTAGTGACTAATATTCGATGTAAAAATAAGTGAAATTTTAGTGGAACTGGTGGACGTCACAATAATGCAAAATAAAAGGACGCACAATAGGTAGCGTGATGTATATA
>JADDOH010008367.1:0-11733 GCA_016648135.1 Agrypnia vestita
AACGTCATCAGCTACAACTTCACCTGCCATCAAATCGGTATTTTCCCCGACCCATTCCAATGTCAACAATATCACTTGTGCTTGCCAAATGGGACGGGAGACGTTCCCATGAAGTATTCGATCAGGAAGACTTGTTCCGGCGCTTACTACTACGACGCGAAGACCACGCTCTGCCGCAAGAAGCTGCTGAATAACACGTGTCCTGCCATAATTGAACCCTGCACGATCGTAGGACAGTCCGGGGTGATTCCTGGCAACCCAGCATTGTACTACATCTGCCTCCGGGGAGAAAACGGCACGGTGTCCTACCCCAACTTATTTGTCTGCCCCGATGGTGAGGAGTTTGACCTGGCGTCCAAGATCTGCGTCGATTCCTCGCCGGCTCCAGCGACCGGAGTTGACGGGAAGTGCTTGGCGGTAGGGTTTTTTTATGACCCTACTAGCTGCTTGTTCTACTATCAATGCACCGCCGTAGCTGCAGTGCCGGTCAGAGCCGCCTGTCCAGCCAAAATGCACTTTGAACATAAATCACAAAAGTGCATTGACTTTACATGTAACGATATCTGGTATTAAATAGGTACGCAGATGTTCCTGTATTACATTTGTGTCATCATATAATTTTTGGAATACAACTGATGTAAATTTCCCTCGGAGCAACGACGTAGTAACTGGCATTAAGATGATTTCTTTGGGACGAGTCGCTAAATTATTGAATTTTCTTTATCAATTTCAGACACGTGATATTTAATTTTGCTTATTTGATGTATTAAAATTTTGACACGATTGTAACACAGCTACAAAGATAGTTTTGTTGTGATATTTTTTCTATAATCTTGACCAAGATGTCAAGGAATGGTAATTAATACAAAGTATTGTAGTTAAAATATTAATGCATATTATTTTGTATTGTTTGAATAAATACGGATTTAATAATGTATTGTTTTTTACTTCATTTTATTATATTTATAACATTATTGTTTATATTTTCGAATATAATAAAATGAATTTACTTAGTTTATCACCACTTAATAATTAATTAACTGAGTTAATTCATTTAATTATATTCATAATGAATAACCACAAAGTAATAGCAAAATACAATAGATTATAATTTCATTTTCTCGTATTTATAAGGGATTATCAACAACAAAAAAAGGTTTGAAAAGTTTAATCTTTACTTCTTTTGTGACCGTTTAATCCTTGATCAGAACTGGTTTGAGTCACTTAAAATCAAGAAGATGATCCTCTGATCACTATAAATCAAGGAGATGATATAAATCAAGGATCTGAAGAGTACTCCTGTTGTCACACTTTATCACACAATGAATTAACTATTTGATCCCTGCTTAGATCTGAAGGGCATATTAATTTACCTTTGTCACAAATGAGTTACAAAAAGATTGAGACTTTTATTGATTCTGACACATTAAATATTATTTCTAGGGCGCTGGATGGCGCCCTCCTACAACAACGCGCCATACGCTAGATGGTGCTATAATAATGACTTTTGACTGATTGAGAAGGATATCGAAAGGATACTGCGGGTGAAAAACGAAAATATAATAATGAGGAATATTAAAGAAGCAAAAAAGCACATTTTCCTATTTAATAACGTCCATCACTAACGTTATCGAGATCCTACGCTACTCTAGCACTGTTCCATAGCCTTAACTGGCGGCCAAAATATATAATAAAAGTGCGTCATTTTTGACGGCCTACAGGTAGTAGTATATATTTGAAAAGAAATTATAACATGAAATATTTAAAAAATAAATATAACCAAAAGGAATAATGATTATTTAAGTTAACGTCAACGTGAACTTTTTTGAGTCAGAAAATTTTCGTCAATAATCTTTTCACTCCAAGAGGAAATATTCCTACTGCTTTACGTCGGCGGAGTGAAGACTTCAAGACTTCAGGAGGGAAGATTTCTTTATACCACTGATTACTCTTCCATTATGTTAAAAACTTCAATGTATGATTGGTAGCAAATTCTGAAATAAAACAACCAACTTTGTTTTTTTCCACTTATATTTGAGAACTTGTATCACTACATGTTTCGGAAACGAAAGTGTACAAAAAACTCCACATTAAATACAGACTTACAACCCTTCACATCACCCCTTCTTACAATGTTGCCGATCTCCCACCACTTAGATACCCCCTCCACTTCTACCGAATCCACAACCCACACACCAGACAACCATTCCTACATACCTCAGTCTTAATTCACCTGATGAAGGAAACGGACGTTTCCGAAACATGTAGTGAAACAAGTTCTCAAATATAAGTGGAAAAAAACAAAGTTGATTGTTTTATTTCATTATTTGTTCATAATGGATTTCCACAAGGTTAACGCCGAAACATTCAATTACTTGGTAACAAATTCTTCTAAGAGAATTTTTGAGGAATGCTCGCTTTAGAGAACCTTTCAATATTTTATTTTAGAGGGCAGCGACCATCTTCTGTTTAGTTTCCAAGGAAACTTCATCATCGAGGTATGTAAAAGCAACAAGCACTTATAAGACAGATACCAAAGATAGTTATTTTATGAGTTTTTTTTAATGCCGTAAGTATTAAAATTCCCGCTAAAGTTGAAAAAGTGTCACGCGTCACCAAAACAAGTGACGCGCGTTGCCCGAGGTCAAACGATTGGCTGTCCTGCCCGGAAGATCATAGATAGGCCATAGATAAACAGTATGTTTTTTGTTCGAGCTACAGAATAGTTTCCGCACGTACCTTTTTGTTGACAGTAGTTGCAGTTAATTATTTTCCATTGAAATTAGACGCTTATTACAGTCGTTTGAGAGCAGATTCCAGAACTTTGAAAGTATAAAAGAAAATGTACAAATTTTTGTGAATTCTTTTATAATCAGTTTGACTTGTATGATCAGTTATTTTGCCAATATTCAGCTGCAACTCACTGAACTGCAAAACCATTCTGCACTTGAAGACGTTTTTGGAGAAAAAATAATTTCAAAGTCTCAAACTTGTTGGGAAGAATTTGTAGATTTGTGGAAATTGGTGCCAAAAGAAGACCTTTCTGCGATAACCGACCTGGCCTTTCAATTAATAAGTAGTTTCGGATCAACATATGTTTATGAAAAGATGTTTTCAAATCTTAATTATTTAAAAAATAATTACCGCACATCTGTAACTGAGTAACACATTTACGATTTGTTGTTACTGTCAACGTCTTATCTAACCTAACCTAACCTAACACAGGAAAATTATTAAAACAGAAACAATTTCACAAATCATATTAACAATATGCATATAATAGTGTGCATATTCCCCCAGTGAAGCCGAATGGGTTCTCATTTATTGCAAAATTGTCATTTGTGATTGAGTTTGGTCTCTTTTGACTACTTATTCTACATTATTATTTACTTGACTGTATTGTATTATTATATTATTGTATTGTATTATTAACTAAGATTTTTGATATATAAGATAAATAATATATTAGGTCCTTACATATGAAATTGAGGTTTTGCCGTACTGGCAAATTTGATCTCAAATATCTTCTCTTTGGCTAGGAATTCCAAATCCAAATTTATACAGCTATTTACTCATGTATTTGTGTTTTGAAAATTATAATTCATTTGTTTTTTCCTCAATTGTTTTTTTCTTTGCGTCACTCAGTTTACAAAATGAAAAACTTGAAATATCGCGTTATTTACGAGTACGAGTTCCACCGTGGCACCAGTGCTGCAGAAACGGCTCGAAGGATTAATGATGTGTATGGCGACGGTGCCGCAAAAGAAAACACAGTGCGTTTTTGGTTCCAACGTTTTCGTTCTGGAAATTTCGACCTGCAGAACAAGCCCCTTGGACGGCCGGAGACCAAAGTTGATAATGAAGAATTGAAGGCTATTGTGGAAGCGGATCCATCGCAAACCACATCCGAGTTAGCTGCAGGCTGCGGTGTTAGTGATAAAACTGTTTTAATCCACTTGAAGCAAATTGGTAAGGTGAAAAGCTTGAAAGGTGGGTACCTCACGAATTGAGTGAAGCAAATCAACAAACGCGCGTTGACTGCTGCGTTGCATTACTCAACCGGCACAATAATGAAGGGATTTTAAATCGAATCATTACCTGTGATGAAAAGTGGATCCTGTACGATAATCGGAAGCGCTCATCGCAATGGCTGAACCCTGCCGAACCAGCCAAACCATGCCCCAAGCGAAAATTGACTCCAAAAAAGTTACTTGTGAGCGTTTGGTGGACTAGTGCTGGTGTCGTTCACTACAGCTTTCTTAAATCTGGCCAGACGATTACGGCAGATGTCTATTGTCAGCAACTGCAAACCATGATGGAAAAGCTAGCTGCTAAACAACCGAGGCTGGTTAATCGCTCTAGGTCACTGCTGCTTCATGATAACGCTAGACAACACACTGCACAATAGATGGCTACCAAATTAGAGGAGCTTCAATTGGAATGTCTAAGACATCCACCGTACTCTCCGGACCTTGCCCCAACAGATTACCATTTTTTTCGAAATTTGGATAACTTCTTGCAAAGGAAAAAATTCAACTCCGATGGGGCAGTCCAAACCGCCTTCAAAGATTTTATTGATTCCCTTCCGAATGGTTTTTTTAGTAAAGGGATCGATGAACTACCTATGAGATGGCAAAAGTGCATAGATAGCAATGGTACATACTTTGATTAAATAAATATATTATAATAAAAAAAAATCGGCTTTATGTTCCTCCCATACTAAACGCCAATTTCATATGTAAGGACCTAATATTCGAATGGACTATGCTAAAGATATCAAAGTCCTTCCCATGACATAGTATAATCAAGATATATTATAATCATAGTATAAACATAGTATAATCAAGATTGATGCCTCATAGAGACGAAGTTGTATTTTTATATGGGAAAGTAGGCACGAAAGTATTTTGTTGTGTTCATTGGTCTTACGACCTGTCGTACGGCTGGCTTAAGTGATCACTACACATTGTAACGTTTACCATTTCCACCCAGATAGACTGCCACAAATAATAAATTTTTGGAAGTTTTATATATATATTTAACAATATGTTGTTATAGTTCTAAACAAATGTAAATGAAAAGCATCATATTTGCATGTGATTTTCGTTAAATTTAAATCAAATCCAAATTTCGTGAAATCAATTTGAATCGGAGTTCAACAGCAGTTAATTGATATTTTTAAAAGAGATAGGTGCAAACTATTTCTAACTCTTTCAATTGTTTAGTACTTACTTTAAGAAATAAATTTCCTGTAAATGTCCTCATATTTAGCATACTTGAGTCCACCCAGCTCCCGGTCTATAGGTATTCTTATTGCCTGGTGGCTGATAAACGAACATGTGATCGTACTCTATAAGTCTACTACTGATACATACATATTCTTAGATTGCGGCTCAAATTTCAAATCACTTGTACTAATTTGCTATTAATCAGACCAAAAATATGTATAAATAAAAGTTATGACAAATACGAGTATATACGTACATATACAAAATAAAAATTCAAATTAAAAACTAATTTAAAAATATATTAAATGCTATTGTCGAAGTCATTAGCACAAAAAGCGTTATTAAGGTCCCAGATACTCGCATTGCATACATATGTTTTCACAAGTTTTAGACAACCAACATAGTTAATTTAGTTTGAGATTTAGCGAATTATATATTATACTTTTTTCCTTTAAAAATATAGTTTTTTTATACGAATGCTGGTCTTATCAGATTTTATAAATTTAAATAGATCAGGATTAGATCTTTATTCCTTTTGAAAAATATGACGTCATGTTTTATTTTCTGACGGTCAAGTGGATATTTGAATGCACCGCAGGTGGTGATCCAAATCCCGCCATGAGCTGAAAATATTTGCGTTGACCTATGAATAAGAATAAGTTAGAGGGAATAAGTTGTGTTAATATCACGACGCCGCCGGAGCGCACCACAAACAGTTGTATAAAAAACGATTATGTATCAAAAAAATATTTTATCAATTGAGACTACATTGAGAAAATAAAATATTAGCATGGAAAGAGCATAATACGTATTTTCCGTTTCTTATTACTGTGAGTTGTGTATATATATAAGTATGCATTGCAGGTAAAATAAAAACTGGTATTCCTTCCTTCATTTTTGCTATATTTGTGTACACTTGTGTAAAATATTTTATTTCACAACTTTCTTATTACAACATTTTTATGTGTATCTTGCTCGTGAATTCACAATTCACTCTTTCAACCTCTGCCTCCTTGACATTTTTATGTTTTTACTTCTTGAGGAGAATACTTTATCCACTTTTATCTTCCTACTCATCTTTTATATTACAAAATATTTCAGTTATTCGAAACTCAACCTTATTTTACATATGTAATTCGTTTGAAGTGATTTAGAACCAACCGAACCCAGACCTTGACGAAATACATATAACATCATAGGCACTTATTAAAGTTTTAACTGCCAATTATTGTAAATAAAATAATTGGTATGATGAACAACGAAGGCTACCTACCTCAGAACAGGTTTTTTTATATACTCAACGAGGTAGGTAGTGGGTGAGAGGCTTTCCATACAGTATATTATATTTAAATTTATGTAGGAGTGTGTATATTTTAAGCGTATAATAATCATGTGCACTGAAAATGAAATCATACATGTGGGGTATGAAAGCAAAAGCAGCAATATCCATTTGTGTGCATGTGTATGAGTAAATACTTACACAAGTAATATACAGTGTCATCTAGATCATCATCATCATTCTTGGCACTACAACCCTTGGTGGGTCTTGGCCTCCTCAATAATTTTCCTCCACTCATCTCGGTCTAGTGCTAGCTCTCTCCAGTTTCGAAGCTCTAAGGCAGAGATATCTTTGAGGACGTTGTCACTCCATCTTAGTTTCGGCCTTCCTAAGCTCCTTCGCCCTATTGGCCTTGAGTTCAGCAGGGACTTTGGTGCTTGATGCTCGGACATTCTCTCCCGACCCTACCCTGCCACCGAAGTCTTCCCAGTTTTATAAATTTTGTGACGTTTGGCTCCTTAAATAGAGTATAAAGCTCATTGTTGTAACGTCTGCGCCAAAGTCCATTTTCTAGAACCGGTCCGAAGATACGCCTCAAAATTTTCCTTTCAAAAACGTCCAGTGCTCGTTCATTCCTCTTACCAACGTCTCAGCTGCGTACGTGAGCACTGGCCTAGTAAGGGTTTTGTACACTAATATCTTGGTGTTTCTGAACAGCAGTCTGGATTTTATCTGCTTTTGTAGGCGGAAAAAACAGCGAATTGCGCTCACTATGCGCTTCTGGATCTCTTCTGTAGTATTATTGTTGCTTGTCATCAGTAATCCTAGGTAAGTAAATCTTGGTACTGTTTCAAAATTTTGACTTCCACACGAGAGAGTTGGGATTTGTTGGGTGCATCCTACGGCCATGTATTTTGTCTTCTGCTGGTTTACTATGAAACCCATGTTTTTAGCAGAACTTTCAAGATTTATGAAGGCATTACATAAAGCATCGGGAGTTTTCGCAATTATGTCGATATCATCAGCGTAAGCTAATAGTTGCACAGAGTTGTCAAATATCGTTGCTTTTATCTCAATTCCTGAGTCACGAATAACCTTTTCTAAGGCTATGTTGAATAAGAGGCAGGCCAATCCATCTCCTTGTCTCACCCCGTGGAGCGCTTCAAAGGGCTCGGACAGATCATTGCCAACCCTGACTCTACACGTTACTGGGGACATTGTTAGTTTATTATCGTAAAAGGTGTAATAAATAAATAAATGTATAATAATCTTCCGAATTATTTGACAAATGCATTAGAATACGCAAGAAAAATACTATTTTAAATTTTTAACTCCTTTTATACACGACTTTACATTTAAAAATGAATTATTTTGTATGCCAAACTTAATAATGTGAACATGTTCAATATTTACGTTGTTTTTATGATTATTAATTACACTTTTCTCCAATACCTTTTGTTTTACGATTCGTTTTTAATAAAACAGAAATATCTAGTATACCTACAGTTGCATGTCACCTAGTAAAACTCGCGAAAAAATAAATATTTGCAAGCCTGCTAACTTTAAACGAGGAAAGTAATGGAGTTGGAGTCGTCTCGCCTACAAACGCCGTAATTGTCTTTACGAGGAGATAAGCGGTCACGTGGTTATCTGAAGATTAAGGGACGATTAAAATCCGAGCGATAGCGGTCCGGCGGATTGTGGGGCTGCGTCGATGGGAATGTGCGATTAAACCTGGCCTAAATTAGGTTATAAAGTAGTTCATCAACAATTTAAGAAATATCACACTGCACTGGTAGAAAAGTTTGACAAAAGTTAAATGCGTATGTTAGTTTATGCGTAAAAAATATTACTTTTAGTTTTTGATAGAGGTTGGTTTTTTGGTCATGGCACGTATGTTGTATTAATGTGTTGTGTACCTACTGATACACGTCAATACCTAGTATGGATGAACAATATCTATGCGAGAAAGAGACAAAGCTATATGACCGCTTACAGATTGACAGTAATGCAACAACGCACTTGACGTGTGTTATCGCTTATGTACATCGCGCACGGTGTGTTGTTTAATTGTTTTAAAAAATAATTATTAATAATTATTACTATTTAACCATTTCAAAAACTTTTCGATATTTGTGGGAGTTATCCATTCTACCAATATAATAAAATATTCTGTTCAATTAAAACCTCAATAAAATAATAAAATGAATTTCGATTCTGAATTTTAAGATATTAATCATTTTTATTATTTCTTATGTAATAGATTCACAAAATTATTTAGTCAATTAAATTTTTGTCACTTCAATCCAATGAAAAGTATCATTTCCTTTTAAAAATTTTCTACGCGGAGGATTTTCTCTGGTACATATATGTATGTACAAGTTTATTTAGGTCTAATT
The DNA here is from genome assembly GCA_016648135.1 of Agrypnia vestita. NCBI lineage: Eukaryota > Metazoa > Arthropoda > Insecta > Trichoptera > Phryganeidae > Agrypnia > Agrypnia vestita. The sequence goes on from JADDOH010008367.1 coordinate 8,907, forward strand.
TTTTTACTTTTGTCTCTTTTTTTATTTAGGTATGTATTTCAGTGTATTTTTTTGTTTACTGATAGTTTTTGATCACAGACCACAAAATATATAGACATGAACTGCGTAAATTTCTTCGAACGCGGCTGGTTCCAAGACGTTTGACTCGTTTAAGAAATACGGCAATCCTGTAAATTGTGAAACAACTATGGAAATGTCAAACTAAATAGTAAATACTCTTTAAAAGTATAATAAATAAATTGCTTTATTCCAAAAAGGCGTTTTTACATAAAAAGACTCAGTTTGTAATATTTTTTTTTAAATTTAAAAAATAACGTAAAAAATAAGTTTTATTAACTAAGGGATTTCATTATGCAAGAATAAATACTTTAAATGCATTTATATGTGTCTTAAATATACGCGAGGGGTAACGTACTTGCACTGTGACCCAATCTCTTCGCCTCGATATATTTATGTCTCTAAATAAAACTCTTTTTATTCTAATTAAAAAATAACGATATTTTTGTAATAAACATGTTTTTTTTATTTTTCTGAAAGAACAAAGTCAAAAAACGAAACAAAATAATAACCTCTGTTTCCCTCCACAAAATTATTTTCAACTTAATCCTTAAAAAAATTATTTTAAAAAACAAATACATTTACAAAGACCAAATTTAATATATAATATTGAATTATTCTGGAATACCTATAAGTTGTAATCTTTAGAAATGTGTACCTACCCTTAAAATCGTCATATTATAATTATAAGCTTCAAGGGTCGTAATTGTGGAAAAGGTTTTAAGGTTGTACTTGACGAGCCTTCCCTAGAGATATCAACTCTTACGCAATCTCTCCAATTCTATATTTACTTTCAAACAGCGTATAACTTTAAAGCTTTCCGTGCTTCCATTTATTTTCATCTCAAGTAATGTATTACTTAGTTAGTACACAGGGTGTCTCGTAGCCAGCAGCAAAAAGTCTGGGATAGTCTTCTACATTCAATAAATTGTGAATAAAAAATATTCTTTACACTTGAATAAAAAAAATATTTAACAAATTTCTGCAAGGTTTTTACCATTTTATTTAACTTAAATCAAAGCGAATATATTTTTAATATTCTGTATAAGTTATTTTCATGATACTCCAACGTTTTACAAAAGATAGTAAATTAAAAAAAAAAGCAAACTTTGATGTGGCTTATCTCCTTAGCTGTTAATATTTAATCAAAAATGTACATACTTTTTTCTATTCAAAATGAATGAAGAAAACTATCTCAAAGTTTTTATTACTAGCTAAGAGACGTCACGCTGTTTTTGCTAATATTTCTTTTATTATTAAACGACATATATGTGTTTTGGATTAACAGATATGGAAATCGTTTAATAATAAAAAAAACGAGCGAGCCTTTCAGTAGTCGTATATGATGTGTAACATTTAAAATCTCACAATTAAAAATATTAATTGAGCAGAGAGAAATTATGCTGAAAATTTAAAAAGGCTAATCAATAGCTATATATACAACAGAGTGTTTATCACATGCGTGTTAATCTTGTAAGAGACAAGCATGCACTAATTTGCCTACAGAATAATCAGGAATTTACGAGGGAGAGGACGAAGTCTCGAAACCAGTAGACCTTAAATCTGGTAGTGGTTTATACTATGTTAACTAACACTCTGTTATAATGTCCAACTACAAAGTTAATGCTTTAAATATTAATAATATTAATAACGCTATATATTTATTAATTAGTAAATACAAGTGAAGAAAATTTATGTGCATTTCTTTATTTTTGAATTTTGCCGCACTGTGAGCTGTCATTGAATTTTGGCAAAGTCGATATAACAGTGTATTTATGATATTAACGAATTTGGTGGACAGAAAAAAAAAACCGCGCGCGCTTCCTCGGCGTCTTATTTCCTGTTGCGCATTTCCGTCCATTTTCACGAAATCACTGCCACAGATTGTAGGAAAGCGAGAGGAAAGATGTTACACATCAATAAGTTTGAGCAAAATCAGATGACATCTCCTATAAAGTTCAAAATAATCACTAACGCCCTATTGGCTTTCTATCCTCGGTATTATTTTAGTTGAATATTGAAACATCTTAAGGGGGGGGTAAGGTTAATTCGTACAAAAAAAGGCATGTTTTGTGAATTTTTTGTGACGACACAGTTAAAATCTCTTTATTAAAACCAATGGTACATTAAAGTATGATATTTGAAGAATATTGTGTAAAATTTTCAAGATGAAATATTAAAAAAATACGGCAATGGCAGCAATTATTCGGACGTGTCTCGGAAAACAGTAGAATTGCGGTGTCCATCATAACTTGGTGCTAGATCATCTGAAATCAAAAAATCAACGTTCATTGGATAGATAATAACGCTAACAGCGTTACCTAGTAAATTACGTACAGAAATAGTGTTCAAAATTTCAAAAGGATCGGTGCAGTAGTTTTGAAGTTATGATGGACACCGACTTTGAAAACGCGAGATGTGGGGAAAACGCTTTAAAGTTTTGTGCACTGTAAAATTCAAAATAAAACTCAACACTTATTTTATACTTACACATAATCGTCAATGCCATGTTCACACAGCAAAGAGCTTTCATCATCAGCATCTTTTTGTCCTTGTCTACGCAAAACTCTTCTAATACAATAGCACGTCCGGTAGTCCTCAGGTGAGCGCGTCTCTTAGCTGCCCGAGCAGGTATAGAAAATCAGTCTGAGTATCGCTCAAATGTTCATAATTTCGTCAATTTTGCTCCGATTGACTTGAAATTTTGACACAATATTCTTGCAATGTTATACATTCATTTAAAAAATTAAAAATAAAATGCAAAAAAAAA
>JADDOH010008368.1:0-13392 GCA_016648135.1 Agrypnia vestita
CCCTAGAAATACAAGTCAATCTCGAAACTAACCCCACTCTACAATATAAATCCATAAAAAGCCAAACTACCACAAGGGGGACTACAACACAATAAACACATCCCTTACCAACATCGACTGGACACTCAAACTACAGAACCTAAATACCTACGATTGTGTTAACTCACTCTTCGACGAAATTTCCCCACTAATCTCAAGACATGTCCTCACAACATCCAAACCAAAGGGTCCCCATTCTGGTATTCACACCAACTCATAAAACTTATCCGAGAAGAAAACAAATATCACAAAAACTATAAACTATACATTAACAACCAAGACAAACTTTCATTCTCACTACTGAGATGTAGAAGCAAAAAACCAATTAATGAATGCTACACAAACTACATCAAAAAAATTGAGAATAACACAAAATCAAACCCCAATCTGGCAATTCGTAAACAAAAAAAAGCAAACAGCCCAAACATACCAACTACAAACTCTTGGTAACGAATTAGCAAACAAGGTACCTCAATTACGTTATTTTTAATTTATTCAATATTTTTATTTTGATATATTCTTCCTAATATGTATGCCTTAAATATTTTGTTTGTAATGTACATATTATCAAATAAATTGAATTGAATTGAATTATGCGAAATATTCTCGAAATACTTTAAATCGGTCTACAATAAACAAAACCCCACCTCCTGCCAGACCCTCACAGACTCTTCTCTCCAAATACCACTTATGAAAATCACTATCTATCACCAATTCGTATTAAAAGAATGTCTATCCCTGAAAACCAACAAAGGAGCGGTCCCGGACGGTCTATCACCATATTTTGTCAAAAATGCGCTACCACTCTTTCATTACCATTCACCATTATATACAATAAATCCCTAACTGAAGGCATTTTCCCCGTTAAATGGAAAACCGCATTCATCACACCTATCCACAAAAAGGGAATTAAAAATGCAGACCAATCGCGAAATTAGACTGTTTCGGGAAAATCTTCGAGTCTCTCATCCGCCACGTTATCCTCAACTACATCACAAACACAATCACCCCTCTTCAACACGGCTTCTTTCCACATCGCTCAGTAACGTCTAATCTTCTCATATATTCTCAGTTCATCCGTAATGCAATTGACAATCGACTTCAGGTTGACTCTATCTACACTGACTTTGCAAAGGATTTCGATAAGGTAAATCAATCCCTTCTCGTAGAAAAACTAGCAACATTCGGGATACATGTACCTTTCTAAAATGGTTTAAAAGCTACATCACAGAAAGAACTCACATAGTTGTCATCAGCAGCCACTCAAGCACCCAGTTTTACACTACCCCCGGTGTAAGCCAGGGATCCCGCCTAGGGCATCTTCTCTTTCTAATATTTATCAACGACATAAAATAAGTCATAAAATCAACCTATTAATTTTCGCTTACGACCTCAAAATTAACAAACAAATCAATTAACACTATACATGACTGGCACCTCCTTCAAACTGACCTTAACACACTCCAAAAATGGTGCATAGACAACAACTCTACTTTAACACAGAAAAATGTAACTCAATTTTTTTTATTTTTTTTTTATTTATTTAAAAAAATCCTTGTTTACAAATAAAGATACTTAATACTAATTTACCAATAAAACATAAGATAAAACATAAGATAAATTACACATTTTTTTTGTTTTGTTTAATTTGTGGATTGTGCCACTCTACTAGGCTACGCCTGTCCCAGAATGGCGTTATAGAACACAATTATAATATTTTTTCGAGTTCGTCAGTAGTATTTATTTTCATAAGGTAGCTATCCTTCACCAAAAAACGCAGAACCATAAAATTTGAATACAGTATCAACCAAACCACGCTTTATCCATTAACAACTATTAAAGACCTGGGAATATCTATGACGATATCTCTAGACGAGCATCAAAAACTCTCGGCTTCGTCCTCAGAACAACGAAAGAATTCCACGACACAGCCGCGTCAATAACTATCTATAAATCCCTCATCAGAAGCCTACTGGAGTTCTCATCAACAATTTGGTCACCCAGTTACGAAATTCACAACTACAGAGTCGAAAAAATCCAGAAAAAATTCCTTCAATCACTGACACATCGACAAGGCCTAAATGAGTTGCTCGATACATATGACAAAAGACTCGAAAATTTCCGAAAAAAGACGAAAAATCACAGACCTTCCACAAAATCCACAAAATAGTAAACAACAAACTGGACTCGCCCTCAATACTCTTTCAAATAGATATTAATATACCTGCCCGGTCTCTGAGATCCCGAACACTATTCCACACAAAGGTCTACAACACCAACATAGGTTATTTCTCTCCTCTACCTAGAATGCTAAACCGGTACAACGGTCACGTCATGTAACCCCAACATCGACATATTTCACATGACACAACCTCAGTTTAAAAGAGAAATTATATCACTCGTGACCGAAAATAATTTGAGCGTGTAAGACGGACTCTTCAGAAATCAACCTAAACAATAATTTTTACTGCCACAAGGACACAGGTGTACATTTATTGACTTGATCGACCTAGGAGCCTACGTGCCTATTATGTCGTGCGGAGATTGTGAACTTCGTTCATCTTGTAGTCGCATATTGTACTATAAATATTGTATGATGTATTAATGTTTTACTGTAAAATGTACTAATCACCTTGTCCTAAATGATTATCCATTAGGGTCATTCTGACCTGTCGATAGTCTTTAAATAAAAAATAAAAAAAATGAGATACACAACAAAGAATATATCATATAAATCAAATTAGAACCGAGGTGTGTCGGTCATGTGACGCTCTGTACCCAGTGAAATTCTTAGGGGTATTTCACATGTTACATTTTTCCTTCAACTGTTTTTTATGTGAGATTTTTGCCGGTTTTCTATTTAAAAAAAATGTGATGATGCATTAAATTTCATTGCATATTTTGCTTCTTCTAATATCTTATTCAGCATTTTGTTTTTCCATCACGTTATATAACGAATAAAATATTAATAACCATTTTTAAATAATATTAGCATATTTTAATAGTGTAAGCATATTTAAAACCTCTTTATTATAGCCCTTAACAATTAGACTTAAATATATGAACAATATTAAAAAATTAATTTTAGAAAAATAGACATAAAAATAATACAAAATTTTACGTACTTTATGACATTCGGCACGAAAAATCAACAACATATTATTTTACATTTCTTGAACTTCACAAGTCAGGATTTTTTTATCGATTTACGATAGAGAAGCATACAAAAATTATATAAATAATCCATTACAAGGTCTGGTTGATTATTACAATCAATTAAATGCATGTGTTTAATGATAAAAATTATGTTAATACACGCTGGTAATTAACACACTTATCACTGTCAGAGTTCCGACATCCTTATGTCAGATAATGAATATATTTGTTTTGCGTTTGGTAAATGTCCTCGTTGAGATATGACGTCATAACGCATCTGCGGTTTCGTTATTGCATATATATTTAGAAAACAAATCACAAAATCCTCACAGATGGTTTAGCATATTCGGAATTAACATATATAGTTTTTTGAAACCAAAATAGACGTTGCACTTGGGGAGATAAACAGAGTGTTCCAGAAATAAATAAATAAAAATCGTTTACATCTCTGATACAACATTTTTTCACAGCGCTCCCTTTAACATAAAACATTTTTTTATCAGAAACTTTTTTTTAGAACCTGAATATAAATCAATGTTTATTATAGATGTCTCGCAGAGACGAAACTGTATTTTTATGGGAAAGTAGGTATAGAAAGAAGTATTTGGGTGTACATAGGGTTTACGACCTATCATACGGCTGGCTTAAGTGATCACTTTGTCATTCACAATGTAACGTTCGACATTTCCACCCATGAGAGACTTATATACCTTTTTTCCCATAAAAATACAGTTTCGTCTCTGTGAGACATCTATAATATACATTGATTGATTAATGATGTCCCTGTGACAAAAATTCAGTACTGTTCTGAAGAATTTGAACATACTCAAAATATTCTGACCTGAATATTAAATATTGTGCTGGTTACACAGCACATTTTTTCATCATTGAGTATTTGTAGCACACAGCTCATTTCTTTAAAGGCAGAATCATTGAATAATTAAAAACATTGAATTTCGGGTTGCTAGTGATGTCCTCCTTCATCGTAGGTTGAGTTTGGACTGCTGTCTCTGACACTGACTATTATCTCTGTAACCATACTCTACATGTAGCTTATAATCGAGACATACATTTTTTTCCATTTTGTTCCGGGTATGGAGGCTTGGTTGATGGATGTACGATACTGGTAGATGGAAGATTCCCAATGAGGTAGTGTTAATACAGGAAAGATTCCTACCCCACAGGGAGAATCCTTCGGTATTTAATGTGTGATATGTGTATGATATGGGAATGTATTCATGTGGAAATGTTAGTCATACAGGCAGAAAAATATTTGGTAGTTAAATAAAACAAAGTGAGCGAAAGATATCAAGCGAAAAAATCGAGTGAAGTACCTGAGTGGCTGAATAAATAAGTGCGACTCCTATGCGCAAGAATAAAATAGATTGTTCTAGCAAGTGATAAAGTATTACCCAATGATAATAAAGAATTTATAGTCGAGTGATACATTGTGACAGTATTTTAATTTAATTCATGTAAAGTGACTTTTTCCATTTCATAATGAATTAATAAATCACTGATTAATTTCCAGAGTTTTCATGCGGTTAAAGGTTGCAAAAGAAAGATCTCATCTTTCATTTGTATTGCAGCCCAAATAAACAATATTTCGTATCTTGCATAATTTCATTCTAGCAATATAATGATTTTCATTCATTCATCCATATTTTGTTAAGAGAGTTGTATTAAGGTTTATACTAGAATTGCAGTTCCGACCCAAATTAGTGTTTTGGTTAGCTGTTATCCGTCAAGGGTACTTTTAGTTGTCGATTCCTAAAGAATAATAAGTATTTTTTTATTTATTTAAAAAATAAAAATTAACAAAACAGATGAAAAAATAAACAAATAAGACATTTAAGAATAAATTAAATACTATGTTTTAAAACACATTATTGCTATATATTTTTCAACTAGTTTCGGTTGGACTCAACCTTCTTCAGGACGATTATAATATAGACTAATCTACGTACAGAAATAAAGTAGGAAAGAAAAAGAGAGAGGGGCAGAGTGTCAACTAGATGGGGGGGAGGGAAGGGGAGGAGTTGATAGTTGATGGTACTGAAGATAGAGGAAACAGCTTTAAAATCGGACTATTAGATAAATTTATTTGTTAATTCATTTATTGAATACAACATAACGTAAAACATAGTATTTAATTTATTCTTAAATGTCTTAAAATGTCAAGCCACAAAGTGTTTTCTTGCTTTAAAAAGTTAATAAACAAATAGTTTTTATTAAAAACAGACAAATTATTATAATTTATATTTTGGTTTACAACAAAAGCGAACACTGTTCTCAGTCTTTGTAGTTGTGAGCTTTGTGACGGTCAGCGGTGATGCGGCAGTGCATGCATAAAAACACCGCATGCACTTAAAAGCTAATAGAATCTGATTGAAATAGAGGAGCCGGTGTGGGTGGGTGCGCGCGCCACCGTTGAAATAAATCTGCTCCGCCGTTCGCAGCGATGGCCGCGGAAAGCAATTACTGCATTCATAATGTTGTGTAATTCGTTGTGCGGTGGTCCCCCACCCCCCGCGGGCGCGAACGCATTCAAACGTACGAACGACTCAATATTAGATTATTGTATAAATAAAAGCTATAAACCAGAAAAAATGACTTACTTTTACTGCATATTTCGGCCGCGCGTTGAGGACGCGAGAACAGCGCCATCTGGCGTAGCGCAGAGTCTTGGTAGCGTTTTTTTTGTTGATTTTTATACTTCATCATTATTTGCGTCATTTGTTAGCGCTGGTGACGGATATTGTTACATGGTGAAGTATGTTTTTTTTTGCTTTTTATGCCTCATTATTTGCGCCATCTGGTTTGTGACGGATTTTGGTAAACATGGAGTATGTTTTTTTTTTGTTTTTTATGCCTCATCATAATTTGAGCCATCTGGTAGCGTTGGTGATGGATATTTTACACGATGGAATATGTTTTTTTGCTTTTTATGCCTCACATCAGCCCTGATGATGGATCCTGCAATGGGATTCGAAACGTCGGCCCGAAAGGTCGTATCAACACGTCATAATACCCCAGTAAACACAAAAATGAAGACCATCTTGCGTAGTTTGTATTAGTGATGGACATTGTTACACAGAGAATTATGTATTTTGATAATTCAATTTTTTATTATATTTTCAATGTAAAGAATCCTTTTTTTAATATAATCCGAATTTACATCGCTTACTACCGTAATCAGTACCATCAGTTAATAACGTACTTTTAGTTAACTCTTATTTATTAATGCATAATATTCAGGGCTTTTACAAACAATAAGACAAACTGTACATAATGAATGAATACTTAACAATACATAGTGAGTGCCCATGAAATATAAACAAGAAAATATAATAATATATAGTGGAAAGCAAATACATAGCAGTATCACAATACTGAAAGATAAATATAATATACTAAACTAAAAAGCAAGTATTTAGCAAAAGTGTAAAATAATAAAAAATATAACAAAATAAAATAATAATTAAAAATATAAAGTAGAAAGCAATAGAAAAAAATCAGTACAGCATAATGTATTAAAAATTGTAGGTACATAACAGTTTGTTATCTCACCCCATCAACAATTGAAACACAATCCACTTATTTAAGTTCAATCTCACGAATACAAGTAATCTTTCAATACACTTTTTAAAATATGTTTAAAATTATATTATTATTGCGAAAAATGTTGCCGACCCCCGCAATAAGCTATTGCATGCGCTCCCTACCAGTGCACGGTGATTCCTCGTCTAGTCGGCACCACTCCAAGGTGTTTATTGCTCCGTTTTGTTCACGGAACAACCCATTCATTCCGTATTACAGTCTGATGTATTGAAGTCTTCGCGGAGCTGGCATCTGCGGCGGCGTGAATTATTTTCCCTGAACGATCTCCGCTGTGAAGTTGGAAACTGTCAACAAAAACTGATACGACAAAATTGAGGAGCCAACATTACTGACTAGGTAACATCTAATAATAATAAATGTCATCTTCGATAATCACAAAATAGCTTTGCGGTAACTTATTATATTACAACACTTAAATATTACATTTAAATTAATTAAAATTTTATTTATCATCACTGAACATGAAATTAACTGGAGCTTAATGCACGGTTGCTTTTAGTATTAACAAAATGCCAACCAGGTGGCGAATGAGAAGGGCCGATATAGGAGCTTTTACTTATAAACGACAATAAAATGGTCCCGGGTAAGCGGCGGGTCTGCCCTCATTGACCTCTCTGGCCGACGTTTCGGATCCAATTGCACGCTCCATCATCAGGGCTGCTGTGATGAGTATGTGTTCATGTTAAGGTAAATTATTGAGTTTGAGGTTAAGGTTAAATTAAGTATTACCGTACCGAAATCAGGGCATGTCTTAAATTGCGTTATGTTAAGTACTGGCTTGCAGTACCATGTCAGTACCATACCAGTCGAAAGCAGGACGTGTATGTGTATCTCTATATGTATTAACTGAATACATGAATCAAAGACATCTATATGTAAATTAGTGTATATTATAGATATCTCACAGAGACGAAACTGTATTAATTATGGGAAAGTAGGTATAGAAGTCATTTGGGTGTACACAGGACTTATGACCTGTCTTTTTATGGTTGGCTTAAGTGATCACTTTACACAATTGTAACATTCGCCATTTCCACCCATGATAGAATATACCATGCTTATTCATTTTTTGGAAGTTGTATATATGTTCAAATTGCGTGGAAAGCTTTCATATATGAGTTGTAAGCGCCTTTTTCCACGCGGCCTGTGGTCGGGCCCATATCTATATTTGGAATGTATAGCGAACGCCTTTCATTGAGAAATTAGGCAAGCCGCGTTACCTGTCTCCGCCAATGACGCGAGACCCAGCAGGGCCGGCAGTAGTACATATTGGACCGCCGCTGTGAGTACACACTCGATCGCCATCGCCGCCGTGTGACATTTTTACGCACGTTCCGCAATAACCTCAATTTGTCGTTCGATCTTAAAACCGCCTTTTCAAATCCGTTCTTCGCAGTGGATTTGTTTACATTATTGGTGAAGACGGCCACCCGCATCTACAGTCCACTCAATCGCATTTCATCAGGTCGCAGTTCAATAAATCGAAGATAACCAGGAGGTAAGTGTCTTGCATGTTTTCTCAGTTACGGGCCTTTCGCTACGTATTGGACATCTTGCTTGCCCCTTGGAAGTTTCCGTATAGTTGGACGCTCAAAGCGCACCATTTAAACCATAACCTAACCGCCTCACCATATAATTTTGGTACCTTCGACCGGAGATCGATCCATATACAAAGGTCGAACGAACGAATTAATATATTCATACATCCGACTATATCGTATTGAGCAACTCCATTATCGCAATTTTCATAATATTTGTTCAGTGAAATAATTACGCAGCGTGATATTTGTCGATATAAATATCGTTTAATATTTTTTCAGCTACTTTTACTTGACAGTGTTATTCACGCACGGATACTTTGCACTTGTAACAAAGTTATAGAATTGTTTATTTCGAATAAAATATTAAATAAATTCGGTATTCAAACATATTAAATAACAATTTTAACATAAAATAACATAACAAATAACATTTCACAAGTGAGTATTTTAGAATAAATACGAACTTATTGTTAGATCACTGAAGTACCTCCCGATAAAAAATATTCAAAATGTCGCAGATAAATAGATTGAAATCTTTAGAAGCAAATCGGGACGCTGTTTTCGCTCACGTAAACATGATGTACGAAAAATCAAAACGGATTTCGTCTGAGAATACAAGGACGACAGAGTCATTCTTGGCAGACATACAAACGATTGATGAAACAAAAACGCAGTTCACCGCCGTTTCAGATGAAATAAATATATTGAATTTAGAATTGAATACTGACTTTGTACCGGATTATCAAAAACTTATTGCATTTGATGGGATCATCTCTCATATCAAATTTAAAAAATCCCAACTTTCGGAAACAAAGTTGCAAGAGGCTCCTGTATTGGATAGTCCAATGAAGTTGCAGGCTATTCAAATTCCGTCATTTGATGGCAACCAGGAGAACTGGCCCATTTTTTATGAAACGTTTAAGGCCAACATTCATCAAAATAAACTATTAACGCAATCACATAAAATGCAATATTTAATTTCAAAATTATCGCACGGCGCTCTTTATTTGACATCAGGGGTACTTCCTACGGGAGAAAATTACAATTCTTTATGGAATAGCCTCGTACACAAATATCAGGATAGAAGGGCGTTGGGTTGTTATTACTTAAAAAATATTTTCGAAATAAAATATGTCAACACCGCTGGTGGCTTAAACGCGTTTATTGAGAAATACTCTGAGTCCGTTTCCGCTTTGAAACAGCTGGGAATCGAAGATCTAACAGACTTCATTCTTTTGTATTCCGCGTTATCGAAATTGGATAGCCAAACTTCACAAATGTTCGAGATGACGCAACGTGAAAAGGAAATTCCCGATTACCAAGATCTGGTAGAATTTTTACGGAGTCAGGTGAAAATTTTAGAACGTACAACTACTAGCAACACCGCTTCTGTTCGATATGGTCAAAATAATTTAAATAAAAATAAGACTTACAAATCTTTCTTGACTAAAAGTACTGGAAATAATTGCTTATTATGTTTGAGAGAAGATCATAAACATTTGTACGAATGTCCAAAGTACAAGGGCATGCCGATCAACGAACGCTTTAATTTCATAAAGACCAAAAATGGTTGTATTAACTGTCTAAGTTACTCGCACATTATAAAAAATTGCAAATCAACGCGTAATTGCAAAAAAATGCAATAAACGTCATAATACGCTTCTTCATTTTGAAGATAATAATCGAGATGATGCGCATCCAGTAGCATCTATATCACTGGTTACCGCGCGAAACCAGTCAAAATCTTATTCGCCTAGTGCTAATATTTTATTGTCGACGGCCCAAGTATTAGCTTACAAAAATCAAAATGAAAAACGGTTAATACGATGTCTAATTGATAGTGCATCGCAAAATCATTTGCTCACAGTAGCGTGCTGTGATGAGTTAAATTTAAAAATCTCGCCGCTTTACAATGTGGTCCTCAAGGGTGTAGGCAATAGCTCGCGTCCAATAAAAGGATACACTAATTTCATCATACAATCACGAGTAAATTCACAGACTTATAATATCCAGGCTTTGGTTGTTGACAAAATCACCAATAACCTACCTGTGCAATACATTGACACGGCAAATCTGGCTTATTTAAAAAATGTTCAACTCGCTGACACGGATTGGAATATACCGAAGCCGATCGATTTAGTTTTAGGTGCAGAATTAGTCCCGTATCTTATATTAGGTGGTCGAATAAACGCACCCTCTCCCGCTCCGCCGTTGTTAGAAACGACTTTAGGCTACATCATAATGGGCGAGATGTCTATGGAAAATCCCAAAAAGGAAGAGTCTACTTTAACTCTTCTATCTCTAAATGATGGTGATTTACAGACTTCTCTGCAAAGTTTTTGGCATCTAGAAGAGATTCCAACTAGGCAGTTCCTGAGCCCCGAGGAGACGACCTGCGAAAGGTTATACAGCGCATCTGTAAATAGAGATGAGGCTGGACGTTACTCGGTCGCATTACCTTTTCGTGGAGATTCAAAGGAATTAGGTAATTCACGAAATACTGCGTATCGCCGAATTATCGCTCTAGAGAAGAAATTCAAACAAGAACCAAAACTTCGTGAAAATTATAATAACGTAGTAAACGAATACATTGAAAAGGAGTATTTAACTGAGATTACCGCAATCGATGTCTCAAACCAGGGTTATTACATACCGCATCATGCCGTCACACGCCCAGATAAGCCAATGCAGCGAATTGTACTCGACGCAAGTTCAAAAACCCATACTGGGAAATCATTGAATGATGTATTATATGCTGGGCCTAACTTACAAGCAAACCTTTTCTCTCTTTTACTTGAGTTCCGGTTATTCCCTGTAGCTATGACCGCGGACATAAAGCAGATGTATTTACAAATTGGTACATTTCAAAATGATCGTAAATATTTAAAGATATTATTTCGTTTTAGCGACTATAGCAACGAGACGATCAGAGTATTTCAATTCAACCGCCTTCCATTTGGCCTCAAACCTAGTCCGTATTTAGCTTTGCGTACTATTCGTCAGCTAGCATCAGACATGCGCTTTCAGTACCCTGATGCCGCTGCAGTCGCCGAGTCTAAACTTTACATGGATGACTTGGTGCATTCAATGCCTGACGACGAATCGGCCATCCGCATCTCTCGAGAGTTAATCTCGTTATTCAAATCAGGATCCTTTGAATTAATTAAATGGTCGAGTAATTCTTTGGCATTAATCAATGACCTCCCGCATTCTCATCGAAGTTCAGTGGATTTCACAAATGAGAACAACAGTACTAAAGTTCTAGGTTTATCTTGGGAACCTGCTGAGGACAATTTCTTCTTAACAACTCTGCAGGTCCAAGAGACATGTACAAAGCGAAGCATACTTTCATTAGTGGCTCGTTTGTTTGATGTTCTAGGCATTGTGGCCCCAGTAATCCTGTATGCCAAATTGCTCATTAAGGAGCTCTGGTTGTGCGATATTGGTTGGGATGATGTACCTCCTGAGAGCATCATTCAACGCTTCACTGCACTTACGAGTGAATTTCACTTGCTCTCGACTTTGAGAATTCCGCGCCATATTGGTGTTCTAAAGGACAGTACAGTTTGCATTGTCGCCTTCTGCGATGCGAGTATGAAAGGTTATGGTTGTGTCATTTACTTGCACTCCACAGATTTAACCGGGAACGTATCAGTCAGGTTATTGTGTTCCAAGTCTAAGGTTTCACCAACAAAGATAATTTCACTCGCTCGTTTGGAGTTATGCGCTGCCCTTTTGATGTAGAAGTTAATAAAGACTGTTCGGGATATTTATAGTTCACGCATCACCATCGCAGGAACATATGCATTCTCGGACGCTACAATTGCCTTGTCATGGATCCACTCTTCCCCGCATAGATGGTCCGTATTTGTGAGCAACCGCGTAGCTCAATGCCAGGAAAATGTACAACCCCAAGATTTCCATCATATCGCAGGCATTGAGAATCCTAGTGATTGTCTATCTAGGGGCATGTTACCATCTCAATTGGTAACCCATGACTTGTGGTGGAACGGGCCTGTATGGCTACGTTCTGTCATTTCAAGTTGGCCTATCCAACCATTCTTACCTACAAAATATGAGGTACTCCCGGAATTTAAATCCACAACTTTGATTACCGCTAAGATTGTACCTTGTAGTTTTTACGAATTAGCTCAAAATATCTCTCGTTGGGATAAACTTCTGCGCATCATCGTATACTGCCTCCGTTTTATGAAAAGATTACCTCGTTCCCCAGCAATTGGAGTCGCTGACTTACTTGCTGCTGAAAACACGGCTATTCGTGCCGTTAAAAATGTTCATTTTGCTAAGGAAATGGCGGATCTAAAAGGAGGAAAAGGCTATTCTAAAAGGTTAAAACGTCTTAGTCCTTTCATAGATGAGGATGGTATTTTGCGGATTGAAGGAAGATTATCCAATTCAGGTCTTCCTTTCGAGGCAAAACATCCTGCTCTGCTCCCAAAACATGACCACGTAGTCGCCCTTATAATAGATCACCATCACCAATTGCATCTTCTCACTGGGCCAGGATTACTTTCATCAATCCTTCGTCAACGCTTTTGGATCCTTTCCGGAAGAAGCGTTATTAGATGGAGAGTGAGAAAATGTAATAAATGCTTTCGCGTTTCTCCTCTACATCCCACGCCTAAAATGGCTAATTTGCCAGCCTGCCGAATTCAGGAAGCAAAGGCTTTTACACACACAAGGGTAGATTATGCTGGTCCGCTAAATATAACACTCCACCGCAAGCGTGGACAAAGGTCGCAAAAGGCCTACATCTGTATTTTTGTCTGCTTGACAACGAAAGCTGTTCATATCGAACTAGCATCAGATTTATCCTCGGACATCTTCCTAGCTGCATTCAAACGTTTTATAGCACGTCGAGGACCCGTATCTTGTCTGTATTCCGACAACGGCTCGAACTTCATAGGTGCCAAGGCACAGTTAGATGAATTTTATAAATTAATCTTGTCCTCGGACTATCAAAACGCTATAAAGGATGAGCTTATTAAACGACGCATTTGTTGGAAATTAATTC
>JADDOH010008369.1:0-51856 GCA_016648135.1 Agrypnia vestita
TAAAATTTCACCATGGAGATAGAAAAAAGAAAATAAACTACCATTTCTGGATGTAGAAGTGAAAAGGAACACAGATGGTAGTCTCGGGCACAGGGTCTACAGGAAGCCGACCCATACGAACCGCTACTTGCATGCAGATTCCCACCACCACCCAGCGCAGAAGAGAGGTCTAATTAACACCTTAGCTACGAGAGCTAAACGAATATGCCAAGAAGAACATCTGCAGGAGGAGATTCGTACACTGAGCGACGCGCTAGAAAGCAATGGATACCAAAGACGGCAGATACGGCACATCATAAGAGCCAAATCTTACAGCTCCGAGAAAAACACAGAAGCTGAGATCAAAGGGATTGCTTTCTTGCCTTATATCCATAATGTAACAGACAGGATTGCCAAAGCGCTCAAGAAACAGAATATCAAGACAGTGTTCGGCACAAACAACAAGGTTAAGGACCTCTTAAGACCAGCGAAGGATCGGGATCCCCTTGAGACCGACGGTGTTTATAGGCTCGATTGTCAAAATTGCGACAAAGTGTATGTGGACAAACAGCACGCACGATTTCAAAGAGGGTTGATGAGCATAAAAGAGCATGCAAACTCGGTCACCCGGAAAAATCGGCATTGGCTGAGCACTTTCTAGATACGGGCCACCATTTTTCATTTGAGCCAAAAATCTTAGGAAAGCCCAAAAGTCACCACACGCGCCTGGTCAAAGAAGCAATCGAAATATACAAGCACCCGGTAAACATTAATAGGGATGACGGTCTTAAGTTAAGAACATCGTGGTATCCGGCGCTGCAGGATAAATCAAATAGACGATCCGCACAGTCCGACATCCGTTAGTAGATATATAAAATACTACATGAAGACACACACCTTGCTTTCGACACGGTACTGCAATCCAGTATTTAACATAACACAAATTTGGAGACACCCTGACTTCGGTACGGTATTGCAAGGTAATACTTAACCTACACTTCAACACTCACTCATCACATCAGCCCTGATGATGGACCCTGCAATGGGATCCGAAACGTTGGCCAGAGAGGTCACATACACACGGCAGAATATCCCAGAAAACTATACACAGAAGATTCGTGTTCGCATCTCTATTTAAAAAAATATATATATCAATTTGCACACAGCAATGGTACAGCAGTTATTATAAGCAGTGGAGGAATATCATCAGGTTCCGCGCTCTTGGCGGGAAGCAATCCTTTCATAATTTTTAATATATTATTTTTATACAATTTATATAGGAAAATTAATAGAATTTTTTAATAGGAACGAATGAATGATGCTAAAAATATGTTAGAATAGAAGTCGCACTTATTTATTTCGCCATTTAGGTACTTCACTTGATTATTTCGCTTAATATCCATCGTCCCGCGGCTAATATCGCGTCGATCAAAATGTCAAAACAAAAAAACTCTATTGCGCAGCGCAGTGCTGCTTTATATACTCGATACGCTGGTCTCTCGAACTTTCGAGAAATTATTTTCCTTTCTAGTGTTGAGGAGAAGGTTTCCACCGCTTCTAGACTGTTCCAGGCGTCTTCCGAATATTGGAGATAATCCTAAAGTGCTGTAGGCTGTTCCAGAGCATTCCATAGTGTTGTTCCAAAGTGACATATTACAAGGGGTTCGAATAGTGCACAATTCCTTCTGCTTACCATTTCGTTATACTGAACGATATACGGTTTTTAACGTGAGATCTTAGCATAAAAAATGTTTCTTAGTCTCTTGAATTGGCGTGTTTTATGTATTTTTTTTTCTACATTCTTCTTTTTCATGAAGCTTAATGCACTGCTAAACCAACATGGGTATTTTGAATTCAAGTTCTTTTTTTGTGGAGTGTATCGATCTATTATCTCCCTTAATGTGTTATCTATGTCTCTCATAAAGTTTCAGATACATCGTTATTACATTTAGTTGTAATTAGTTCTACAAAAATTTTATGCAGCGTGATTTAATTTGTGTTGAAAATAAAATCATGATAAATCATCATATTTATTTGCACTGGAGTATAAATGGCTGTACCTGAAGACACAAGCAATGGACTATCACACAATATTAAACCTAAAATGTTGGCATTACAACTGGTTGTGGTATTAGCCGGACTGAACGGGTTCAGTTGCATTCCAAATTACAGATGACAGATTGAAGTCGCCAAGTAGCATGTTGCGAGTTCCTCTAGTACCGTGGAGGAAATCAATTTGGCACTTAATAAGATACTCATCATACTGTATCTAAGATATCTGTCGGTATATACACAATTTTATTGATTAGTGTAACAATATTGTTTCCTCTGAGATCTAAATGTCCTCCGATTCCGTACAGAGCTCGTTGCCGGTGTGCTGAAAATGACTCCGTCTTTTCTGTTCGCAAATTGAGAACTCTCTCGATCACGTCTGAAAACCATCTATCTTGCTTTAGACAGTTCGTCGCTATATAGGGTTATTTGTAAAACATTAATAACCTCGCAGGGCTATATTCCTGCCTTAATTATGAGTCGAAAATGTTCAAGCTATTATGACCTAATATCAATATTTAAGGAGATATGCGACATCAAAGTTTGCATTTTTTTTTTCAATATTTCTGACTCATTTTTTGTAAAACGTTGTACTATCATTACAGTAACTTATATCGATTACGAAAAATTCATTCGTTTCAATACAAGTTAAATAAAATGATAAAAACCCTGAAAAAATTCCATTTGGAATTCGAAGGTTTTTATTTTTTTATTTGACTTGTATTAAAGGGAATGAATTTTTGATATTTAACTATTGATATTAGGTCATAATAGCTTGAAGATTTTCGACTCATAATCAAAGCATGAATATAGTCCTGCGAGGTTATTAATGTTTTACAAATAACCTTGTACCTTTGAAGAAAGCCATGTCTCCGTCAAAAAAATAATGTCATTATCACTGTTTAGAATTTCTGTGTAACACTCATCAACTCCTCGGACTATAAACATTCTGATAGAAGATAGAAAGAGCCAAATATATTAGAACTTGCTGCATCCAGATTAGGAACTGAGAATACTGGCGATTGTTCTTCTTTCCTGATAAAAATTGATGAATGAGTTTCGTCTCTGAAAACTGTAAGACATCTATAATATACATTGATTGATGGCGATCTCTTCGAGGGACAAATATCCAGTAATGAAAAAATTTGAGCATACTCAGAAATATTGTTGTTTTTAATGTTATTTTTTTAATATAATATTTTTTAGAACGAAATCTCTCTCCGTCTGCGCATTCAGCCACGGCCGTTACGGCTACATAATTCAGCAGGAACTAGAATAATGATGATATTCACTTTGATGCTCAGTTTTCCATCACAGGGGCGCGCACATCCCTCATGCTGGAAAGGTAATTTAACCGTCGGCAGCCTTATTCTCTTTTCCTGAATATTCACCCTGCGAGCCAGTGTCGATGGGAATATGTAATTTTTTAAAATTTTTGTTGGCAAACTTAATGACTTTTTACTTAGAGGCTATCCACTGGTTAATATTCTAAGCCATGTTTCTTCAATAAATTCAAATTAAAAAATTGTGTACTCATTTTTAATGAAGTCACACTTAATGTATGAAGGCGCAATTTTTCAATATATTTGATAAATTACTTTTCAATGAAAAACATTTTAATTTATCTCTCTTTGTCTATTTGATTGTAGTTTGTTGTGGTGGAATCATGTGATTGATTTTTAACCAACTTCCCGAATAGCAAAAACTCCGAGACTTGCAACATTTACGTAAAGTAGATGACTTTATATAATTAAATTATTTCCTACGTGATTTGGTCATTATATCGATTAAAATTAATAATCATGTCACTCACATTAAATTAATAATCACGTAGTCAATCAAACAGCTGAAGAACATACCATTCGAAAATTGGTGTTAAATCTTAAAACAAAGTGTTTAATATTTGGATACTGCATGGGTGATTTTAAAAAATTGATTTAGAATATATGCAAAGAAAGGGTATTAAAGCATATCTTCAATTTTGATTTACTTATGATTGTTAAATTCAATTTAATTACGTGGTTTTTAGTACATGTTGTATCCCGATGAAGGAATCGTTCGATCGTATGTTGATGGTTTAACAAAATAGATAAAAAAGAATTTTCTTGATAATTATTTTTTTCTATTCATATTTCTAATTGAAAAATCTTATTTATTTTAAATATAAGATAAATAGCTCAGAAAAATAGGCACACGAAAATCAATCGTAGAAATATAGGTACTTTTTTTATTACCATAGGTACATTATCTTCCCTCCGATTGCCTTTCTGTGCCAGGTCTTTTACTTATCCATAGCTTCTGCATTTGTTCTACCCCAGCAACTAACTCATTGATGATTTCCTCAGCTATTTCTTTTACGTTCCTCTTTCAGTCATTCCTTTTATCTCTGTGATTACGGATATGTCGTGTCGGAGAATATGACCCAACCATTTTCCGCATGTATTTGATATAGTTTTCAAAATAAGGCTAATTGTCTTATAATCCTAATTTATATTATTATCGCTATAATTTACCACTAGATCCAGTTACTGTAGTAACACGTATAATAAAAAACTCCATGCTTGAGAAAATCACAGATGGAATAACAATAATAATGGAAACAATAATTTTTTTAGTGAATTTAGTGAATGTTAAATACGGTTACCCAAAGTCATTTACGAGTGATATACTGCGAAAAATGTACTTTAAAGATTAGCATAAAGTTCAATACATTTTAAGTGATTTTTTACATTGAATAGTTAATTAAGCATTAATTAATAAATCGCTAACTATTTTACGGTGTTTTCATTCATTACTCCCGCAGGTACGACACGTGACAAGATTGTGCCGTGCCAATCAACTAATTTCAAATTGATACATAAAATATTAACAAATTTATTTTAAAAAACGTACAATTTGCTAAATAATAGTAACGTCTTGAGTCTATAAAATTTTAAAACCAAATTTATTAATCATTTTGAAAGACATACAGAAAATCAAATCACGAAAAACTATTTGGCTGATACCGGGATTCGAACCACGGATCTCCTCCTACCCGGGGCAGGCGCTTTAACCAATTACACTATATCGGCCTCGTACATATCCGTAAGTCTCATTTATTAATTGATTAACACATGTTATCTATTTTTAGAGCAATCCACTTTTTCTGGTACGGTAAGCTCAAATTACTTTATGTAACTGCCGCTAGGGTCACGGGAAGTAACCGTTTTAATTTATTTTAAATTTTCGGACACCTTTGACAAACAACACATATATTTTATATTCAAGAAAACATTATTATTGTGAAGTTGCAATTTTTCAGAAAAAAGTTCTGTGAAATTTAAAAATATTTTTAATTGAATATTAAATTTGGCTGCTATATTGTTCATTTCCTAATTTGCGGAGAATTTCAATTCAAGAGCAGATTACATGCCAAAATATAGGTAGAGCAAACGCGAGAAAAAATCACAAGCCGAAAAAATCACTTCAATTACTACCCGATTAATATTTTCACGAAAATTTCGTTCATAACTTATGTAACACATCTTTTGCGACTACTGTAAGAGTCGTTTTTTATTCCACACAATGTCCTCCATTTCGCACAAAATATAAAATTACTTCAGAACAATATTTAAAATTGCGTCAGAACGAGATAGCTTGTTACTGACTATTGTCGCTGGAAGAGTTTAGCAGGTACGGCGTACCAAGAACGGACCCTTTAGATTCAATTATTTCCATAATTGTAAGGAAAAGAACGCCACGGGTTAAAGTGCTGTACCGCAAATAGAGCTGACAAAAGCCTTAGTGTGAAGTACGAAAGTGCCATTACCAAAGCAAGGTTGTTCTAAGGGTCAGCACTTATATCAATTTCCGTTCCCCGGTAGCGAGTTTATTGAAGCAAACCATTTATTATTGTAAGTACTTCTAATCTATTATTTCATTCAAGTATAGCATTGTTTTGTAAGTTACAGAGTGTTTTTTTTCCTATACGTATATATATCAGGGTAGATACTAGATGCCATACCTTACTATATTAATGTTACTCTCCCACATATGGTTCGATCCTCACATCACTCCACTTCGGTTTTAGTTATTTTTGGTCAGCCCAGCTTAAGTATTCACTCCAATTTCTTACACTTCTTATTCACAATTGATTAATATTTATTTTGAGTAATCAATTCTTCTACAAACCATAAATAAAGAATGATTTATTTTATAGTTCGCTTGGGTTTAGATTATAATTCCGAAAAAACAATTTGAAGACATTAATGAATTGCCGAATTCAATTTACAAAGGAAGTATTGTTTTGCGCATCCGTCCTGATGTAAATACGCTGCTACCGAAATAGGTCGACGTTATAAATAACAAAAGTGATTTATAAAAAGTTTTTACTGCAAGTAAAAAAAATTGTAAAAAATATATTTAAAAATGAGTTGGGGTAAGTACTGCATAGAAAATGAAAAGATAAAATTCAAAGTGATCGTTCACCAGATTACTACATCAGTTTTAATTTTTTATGAGTAATAATCTAGCTATTTCTTAATATAATTTCGTTTATAATTAAACGACAATATGCTTTTAAATTTATTTTTGAGGCATTTTCCTAAGTCACTGCATATACACTTACCGCGTTCGGAGTAACTGCGTCTATCTTGGTTATTTTTATAAACTTTTATGATAATTAAAAAAATATATATATCGAATTTAAGAAACATAACAAACGCACAAAATCACTACCTTAAAACAGAATATATATTTAAAAAACATATAATATCAAATCAAGTAAATCGCGTCCACAAAATTATTTCGGTGATGGTGCTTTCGCGGTGGCTGGACCAAAGTTATGGAACAAACTACCTAATAAACTGAGACAAACAGACAGCTTACCATAGTTCAAAAAACATCTTAAGACGCATTTATTTAGACAATCCCATAAAAACCTATAGAAACTGACCACTAGCTAGTGTTTTCCATTCCTATTGTGCACTCCGCGAAAACACCTAATTCTTTCAGGCACTCCCAACTATTATAGTATTCAATTTTAATTCCATTTCTTGCATGCCACCTAGTGAATAAGTAATAGTAAATAAGTTTTTTTTCTTTTTTAAGTTGTTTTGTAAGATAATAATTTTTTTGTGTAAAGCGTGAGGTGAGTATTCGCGAAAACGGCGCTATATAAGTTATCCAAATATTATTATTATTATTAAATAGTGCCGGATAGATTAAGTACATTTACTAACTGCTAGTGATGGGACAAAAAAACTATTTATTGATTTAAATAGTTCAATACGATTAGAGCTTAATAATAATAAATAATTGTAACTAGTGGAACCTACTTATTTAAAGTAGGTTCCACTAGTTACAATTCTGTCTATACAAAAATATCTAGGGGATGTGCAACAACATTTTGGATGCACTTCCCCCAGTATGACAGGGGAAAGTGTTTCTACTCTTATAAATCAAAATTATTTAAAATATTCATCAATATAAACAAAATAAAATATAACTCAAAGAGTACTCACCAAGTTGTATGTCCATAACTCAAGTTTTTATGAAGTTTTAGATAATTTACTCCCAAGTTTTAGATAATTTACTCCCAAGTCGCAAGTCGAGATAAACCAGTGCTCAAAATTTGAATGCTAATTACTGACTACGTACCGTGTTGCAGCTCCATCTATGTGTCATAGCGTGAATCAAACTGATTTTAGGAAAGTCTTCTTAGATGGCACCACTGTAACATGATATGTACGCAAGGTAGAAGCATTATATGCACTTCCCCCTTGTATGCACCTACCCCAACTTATCTTACTATTATATCAATAATAATATAATAATCTACGTCGATGTTGGTTTCAAATAATGAATGGATCATTATAGAAAAAATTAAAATAATTAATGATTTCAAGCCAATGGTGTTTTCGTGCTTACAGTAAAATTTATTCCCATGCTCGATATTCTATTTTTTATTTTTAAGCTTACACATTATCAACAGGTAACATTAAAGTACCACGCACTTTTTAAACATACATAATACATAAAAGAGCTTACAAATATTTTTTTATACAGAAGAAAAATAATAATTTAAGACCTTAATAAATTGTATAAACAAAGATGTCCATTAAACATTGTCAGGTATTCGTGAAGATGGAAATAGAATAAATAAAATTAAAATATTTAAATTTTATAAAAAAATATATATTGAGCGGCCCTCGTAGCCCAGCGGGCATGATACTGGTTTCCCACGCCAATGGTTCCAGATTCGATTTCCAGTGAGGTGATAATTAATCTATGTGATTAATTCAAGCTTTGGTGTTTTTGTGGTGTAACGACTTCAATAACTGGGCCTCTTGGCCTGTTGAAGCGTTAAAAAAGAAAAAAAAAAGAATATGTATACCTACTACACTTTATTGTACGCGCTCAAGAATTCATTTGACAAATTGCTTTCTGTTCGCTTCTGTCGCTCACAGATGTCGCATTCTGTCTGAGCCAAATATTCCATTGATCGTGCGTGACGCCTTATATACCCGCGAACGCCCGAATCCTGCATATCGGCCCTTCTAGGCGTCTCCAAATTTTTCCAGACCAATCTTGAATACTTTGGTGCATTCGGTGGATTGTTTCTTAACCGTAACAATATTTTAAAAGTCGGAGAAATATTTAATTTTTTAGATTAAAGGAAAAAAAAACTACTTCAAATTTTTTAAATTCCCTTTGTGGCACCGTTTTGTAAATAAAATAATGAGCACTTTGTTTTAACCATACTTAAATTTTGTTGTGAAAATTCAACATGCTTCGGAAGCGATGCTCATGACAATTAATGTACCTACCTACAAAAATTAATATTCGAGTATAGTCAGATTAGTCATGGTTGGGGGGGTGGAAGGGGTTGAGATGTCTTGAACAATAATAATGATTCAGAATTTTCAAACCATATAATAGAATCTAATCACTCTTTCCATTTAAGTAACGGTTTAAAAATTTTACACACCAATACTGGGTATTTTCACTTGTTAAACCTATAGTTATTGGAGATATTATAAAAAATCCCTCTCTTTAACCTTTTTCAAATTTAATTACTTTACTTCTTAATTTTAGCCGCCCACCATAACTATTTTTTTTATATTTGAACATTAATTTTTGTATATGATTGTCCTGAAGAAGGGAGCACCGCTCCCGAAACTTAAGTTTTTTTACAAAAAGTGCTAATTATTATTTTTTAAATCTACATCATCTGTTCTCACGTAGCCACGTCGTAAGAACAAATGGACCATTAAAGTAAATTTCTCTCCAAAATCCAACACCTTGGGGGTATTTTTTTATATTTTTTTCCAAACTTTCGCCCCGACTGGGCGCCGACGAATGTGGAATGATTAGTGGGAGTCGACCGTGAAATGTGGAGGGGAGGGCACGCAATACGCCAAGAAAAATATGTACCATTACTTACATTTCAAAGTGTGGTTTTCATGCAAATTAAAAAATGGCCGCCCATTTCACATTTCCATTGTTTATGCCACGTTTGCTTGACATTTAATCGAGCCAAAATGCGAGGCATCTCATCAAATAATTTACGTGGCATTTAAAAAATGTAAGTTATTCATATTTTTACCTGAAATTCATCAAGTGTCAATAAAGTTTTTATAAGAACAAATTTTATTTATTTATTTGTTTATTTCTATTTAATTAAAATATAAATTTTTTTGGTTAGACTGTGCTTGTCTTACTAGAAATATATCTGTGTTGACACAGGCATATCAATCAGGCACAAATTAAGGCTAATATATGTACAAGAGGGTAGCTACATTTAATTTCGAAAATAAAATACTCACCAATTTTACATACATTTATGTATATTTCTCAAGCCTTTATGTTTTTGTGATATATTTTGCTACAGTAATTGGACGTCGTATTCTTTCGCAGCGTTAAAAATAAGAGTCTAGTGATGGTTAAAAAGTTATTTCAACCATTTACACATGGTACTCTTATTTGAGAATTGTATCTGAATGTGTCGATTGTTGGTAACTGAAATATAACTATTGTAGTATCGATGTTACCAATCATCGATACTACAATAGTTAATGTGTAACTGATTAAAATATCATCACTACAGGACATACTGAAAAGCTGTTCTAATAGCCAACATGATAGCCAACGTCCGTTGAACGGATAGGACACTAAAAGAAGAAGAAGATAAGAGACAGTTACGCGTTCGAGTCCCGGTAGTATTTTTTTTTTGATAAATAAATCTTTATTTTCTTATTTGTTCGTTTAATTTTATTTAAAAAGTAAAACAAAATAAAATTTCACTTCGAAATTTTTCTGATTTCCAACGGAATTCTTATTTCCTTCTTCTTCATTATTTGTCATAAAATACCTCAAGGACCTCCCCGTCTTTAAAACCTTTTCTCTGCAGGCGTCCCTTTTCAAATAGAATTTTACGACTTTCCTTTTGTCTACCAGAATACCTGCCGAGGTCCTTCAGAATCCATAAAAAATATATACTCGTTTATACTGAGGAAAAACTTTCCTTATAATACGGCATTGAACTAACGCCCCTTAAAAGCGTTTTCTCGGAGGCTTGTCAACTTATCAACGCGCCTTGAGATGATATTCCTACTAAATTTCAAAGGCGGTCTGTTACGACCCGCTGAAGGTCTGCTTACTTCAGGGCAGTATTTGAACATCGATTACATCCCGCCATTTTCAACGGGATCGAATTTTTCGGGTGGCGATTTAAGATTAATGTTGCGCAATTATGTATTGATGAATAAATTAAATTTGTTAATATAATCGCTTGGGTTTTAATATTTGTACTATAGTTTGTTTATATTTTGACAATAATATGACTACACCATAATCCCTTTAAATATTTTAAAGAAAACAAATACAGAACATACACAAAACTTTCAAAAATTCAAAATGTGTGGATGTTTTTATGATGGAATTAGCGAATGTTGCATTGTGTAAAGCGATCACTCAAGCCAGCTAATACAGGTCACAAGCCCTGTGGCCTATAAAAAGCTTCGTCTCTGAGAGACTTCTATAATTTATTTTTTTAATTATTTATTATTATTAAATTTTAAAGGGCATACGTTTATTACTCCTTTTCTTTTAACTCGTGGTGTCTGATTGCTTGCTTGCTTGTCTGACGAAAAAACTTTGGATCGATTTTTAACCCTTTTCCCGTGATCCAATCGAGCTGAAACTTTGCAAGCAGACTCGTGGCGACGATCAAGAAGATCTATCAAATTTTAGTTTAAAAAAATTAATAATTATAGTATAATTTTGGATTTTTCAAATTTTTAATGGTTTTTTCATACAACTGAAAAAGTTGTATGAAAATACTCCGACGCATATGGTAGACACGAAACCCGAAAATGAGAAAGGGAGTATTCTAAAAACTTGGTTTTTATGGGTTATTTTTTCCAAATCATTTTGCTAGAAAAAAACACAGAAAAGATCCATTCATTTTAGCAATCTGACAGTTATTCCCCTAAATAAACTTTCATAAATATAAGCACGCTTATCTTTTAATTTATACACTTTTTCTCACACATAACGTTGGCGTTATTTATAGCCATTTAACAGAATTTCAACCATTTTAATGGTCTGACAGCGGCAGACGAGACGGCTTCGCTGGAAGAGATTTATTGCCTTATTGAGATTCAATTTTCGTCCCTTTGTTGATTAGAGTGTCACTAGTGGCCGTATCTGGACAATATTTTCATACACAAAAATTCAGGGCCTAATGGTCACTCAACATTAAACTAATAATATTAATGATGAACAATTTTTTATAGCAATTTAGAGATTAGAATTATTTCATAATACGTTATGATAAAACTATTTATGACTAGCTGTAACCCGTCAAAAATTACGGTACTTTAATATGTCAGTTTCTAAGGAATAAGTATGTATTTGTTATATTTTTTTTAAATTAACAAAAAAAAAATTCGAAAAAAATTTCGAAAGAAAATTTTTCAAAAAAAAAAATTGAACAAAAAAAATATTACTCTAAAAAAGTTACGGTCGTTACATGAAGTTACGCGGACGGACGGACGCGGACGGACAGACGACGAAATTATTATAATTGGGATTATAGCGTTAACTTTGTGGTTGGACGTAATTATTAATTTTAAAAAAGTAACCCATAAAAAACAAGTTTTTATTATACTCCCAATCTCATCGAATCAGGTTTCATGCCTACTGCACGCATCGGGGTCATTACTCATTTGTATTGATTTCAATTTGAAAAAACCATTAAAATTTCGAAAAATCCAAAATTATACTATAATTATTTTAAAAATTTGAACTAAAATTTATTAGATCATCTTTATCGTCGCCGCGTGTCTGCTCGATTGTATCACGGGAAAAGGGTTAAAAATCGATCTAAAGTTTTTCCGCAGACAACAAACCGCAGACGCTTCGAGTTAAAAGAAAGAAAGTAAAAAAACTAACACATAAAAACCAAGTTTTTATTATACTCCCTTTCTCTTTTGTATTATTTCCAATTTGATATTCTATCAACATACAGCCGACTGATCAGACCCATACCTCGAGTCAGACTAGGTGAAACAGGGTCCACACCTTCTCCATGCGTCGGGCTCCTTTCTCATTTGTATGTAAATTTCGAAAAATCCAAATTTATACTATAATAATTTTAAAAATTTAAACGAAAAATTTTTAGATCATTTTTATCGTCGCAGCGAGTCTGTCTGAAATGTTTCAGCTCAATTGGATCACGGGAAAAGAGTTAAAAATCGTTCCAATTTTTTTTCCTCAGACAAGCAGACTAGCAAACGCTACGAGTTCAAAGAAAGGGAGTAAAAATAGCAAACTTTGTACAAACGACAATATGGTTTATACGATTTTTTTTGTTTTTTGTAATGAATAAAATATTTCGTCATTACTCAAGATATATTATAATTGTCTCATTGAGACGAACCTATATGGGAAAGTAGTTATGGAAGTCTTTGGATATTTACAGGTCTTACAACCTATCGTTCGGCTGGCTTAAGTCATCACTTAAGCCAAGCGTATTCTAGTGTATTAAAATTATATATTAACTATTAAAACCGTGCAGTATTAAACCTCCGTGGACCGCCAAGAAATTACTATAAATATAGAGCTTAGCAAAGATGCGAACCAATGTTCCGTCATTATTGACGGGTTGCAGCTAGTTTAATGCAAATCATGTATTAGCCCACATAACATATGAAACTAAGTAAATAGTAAAATAAATAAATAAATATAACTTACTGGCGTGTATCGACTTTTACAATCTTTGAGTGATGGAAACGCACCCTTACAATATTACATAAAATATTCAGTCAGTACTAGAGTCTATAAAATAGAGTGATTGAAGTGGAAGTGAGAAATTCTTACATCTTAACATTCAAGTCTGACTGGATTATCTACCGCCGCGCAAAATTTCACGCTTTTCATTCACGCATGCTAATGTACCGATACAGAAAAAGTGTGTGAAAAAAAATTGGATGGAATAAATACGCGATTCAAGTAGAGGACGAGGCTCTTCGTACGGCGATGAGCAAACGACGATACGTCAGTTTCCTCCAGGGCCGGGCGCGCTCCCTCCATTACGGGGCGTCTTCATATTTCAAAGACAATTCCCGGTCTTTTGTGCGGCGCGTATTGTTTTTTGACAAAGAAATCGGTAGGCAGGCCTCTGGAATGTACCGCGGAGGGTAGCGGAGCAGTGGCGTGCAGCGCATACAAGCAAAAAAGCTGTGCATTAGTAAAGATTCTGAGAAACAAATATTAATTAAATAATCCTTATCTTAAGAAAAAGTTGATTTAGAATTCTAGCCGTAATTCGTCCTACGGCTGGAAGTTTTATTTCTGACGTTTCCATTTAACGTGACGAATCTGTTTTTTTTTTCGATTCAAAATTCTAGCCGTAAGCCTACGGCTAGAAGTTTTATTTCCGACCTTTCTGTGCTTAACTTCATGTCAATTCTTCATTTATTTCGCCAACCAATTTGTTCCACAGATGTAGTCAAGTAGAGAAAAAAAACGTTTATTTTTAATGCTGCGAGTTTTGTGCAATAGCGTCCTTCTTCGAAAGGTCCTATGCCAGGCGTACGTCATGCAGAAATGTTTTTTTTTACAAATTCCACCCAAAACTTTCGGTGTAAATTTTATGTCTTTTCTATGGTAAATGTAAATACGAATACGTCAAATATCATAATGATATCATAAAATGTTTGATTTATTTTTGTGAAAAAGAAACGTATATCTGAAATTAGTATTGTTCCCGATTTAATTATATATAAATCGTCTTCGAAATATATGGAAGTTATTCGCCGTATTAGCTATATCTATATAAATTATTTATTTATTTAGGAAATATTGTTTACAATACTTCTTTTATAGTGCAGTTATTTTTGTGGATTGAAGCTACTCAAAATAGTTCATTATATATTATATAAAAAAAAAATTAACTATATAGTTTAAAAAAAATGTATATACCCTTATGGGTATATGCGTATATATATATACATATATTTTTAATATAGGTATATAGTCGGTCACAGCATAACCTAAGTTTATACCCACTGCACGCCACTGTGAGGGAGATATGTGCGCGGTATCAACCTGGCCTAATAGAAAATGTAACTCGCGAACAAAAGAAAACATCATACGAAAATAACGGAAATTTCTTATAATACAAAAGAAAAATAATCGGGATCATTTGCGGGATGATAAGAGGCCGGAGCAGAATAATATCGGGACGTCCTTGCTTACACAGCCTCTGCTGTTTTAATACTTTTAAGTATTTTTTGAGCAATTAAATAAATGCTATCTTTGAAGATTTTTGAAAATATTTTTATTTAATACTTCTTTAGTCTAGGATACTAATAAAACTCTACTTGCGGCCAGACCTTCTAATCTTATATACTAATGGCCGGCTGTTGATGAATTAATTATTATATATATATATTATATATATGAGGTATACGTAGCAGCAAGAGGCAACGGCAGCAATCCAAAAAAATTAAAAAATGTTTTGAATCCAGACACCGAGGATTATTAATTTTAAATGTACGGAATTTTGTGTATCTATCCCGTAAATGTTATAATAGGCTATGTTTCCTATACAATCTTGATTATGGTAGGTATATTATAAATTAGTGATCCTCGATATCATCCCGCATTCAATTTTTTTTAAGGTTGTTGTCTTTGCTTTTATACCCCACATATAATTATGTTACAGAGTGTTAAATTAAGATAATGCATACCAATAGCGCACTGTCCGAATTCCTTGTAATATATCACAAGACTATCGAGTGTAAAGAGAGATGTAATATATCACAAGAGAACGGCCTATAACCATCTAGGGTGACCTATAACCTTCGGGAAACTTCTACAAACGTCTATAAACGCCTGGTACAACTGAGAAGCAACGAGAACCTTCTTCTAAACACTAATAGTAGTCTAGAAAGTACGAAAATACCAGCATTTTCTGGTATGAATACGGAACTAGGAAGCGGCGCAAGAGTTGTCGTGATTGACAGTTCAGTGTGAAGTACGCACGAGGCGACGGCCGGGGTGGCTAGTCAATACGGCAGATAACCAGCGAAATAATCGAATGGTGAAATAAATAAATGCGATAAACACTATGTACGAGAATTGGATGGAATATTCTAGTGAATATTAAATATGTGTTACCCAGCGATAATAAAGTGTTCATTTATGAGTTATATATTGCGAAATAATGTAATTTAAAGAATAACGTTAATTTCAATTCGTTTAAGTGACTTTGTATATTGAATAGTTAATTAACCATAAATTAATAAATCACTTCTTAATTTACAGTGTTTTCATTCATTCCTCCCTGTGACATGTGACAATATTGTGGTACAAAATCATTAATTATTTAATAGGTTTTGATCGTAAAATTTTGCAATCCAATTTAAAATCCTTTACATTCATTGTATTTTATCTTGTTTTTGGTAGACTGTCGAAGATTTTAAGTCCTTTGTAAATCAAACAATTGTGTGAAATATTTTTATTTTTTCTTCTGAATCTTACGCTCTCGTCGTCTCTTGTATTGTATGAATGAAAATATTTATTTAGTTTCATCCTGTTATTAAAGTATTTTGGCAATAATTCGTGTCTAATTCTAAATATTTGAACCAAAACCACAGTTCTTTTCTCCGAAACTATAAAACACTTAAAGCGAATAGAAAAAAGATTTACATTTGGATCCACCGCGTAAGTAAAATGCTTAGATATTTACTTTTTATATTTTATTTCGAATGAGACATGTACTATGTAGAAAATATATAAAAATCAAGAGATGACTTTTTTCTAACTCAACTCAATATCCCAATTACAGGTGTGTTCGGCCTGTTCTAGCAAAATGTATCGACGCAAAGCGATCATCCACGAATTGGCGCATGTCCTGCACAGTGATGAAGCGTGCACAGTGCAGGTGACGAACAAGCAGATAAAATAAAATAAGTAACAGTTATTGATGATGAAACTGACCGCTTTAAAACAAACAAAAAATAGCAAAGTAGCCAGGATAAAACTGAAAACGGTTGTTTTTTGTGTGACGTTTTTTGAGGTACCTACCTACTGCATTTCACACAAAAAAATGGGTGCGTGCACTTATATACGCGCGTTAGAAGTTATACTTCTTTGGCATGCATAAAAAAAACAAATATTTTTTACGGAGACCAGACATAAAACAGAACAGTACATAATTTTAAAACTATTTTACAAACTACCAGTGTGATGGCAACACCTGTGTGTATTTGTTTATGGTATTTATAATTAATTCGTCCGAGGGCGACATCTATGTAGACTCGTGGAAGAAAGATGGAATGTGTGTTAGTTATATTTTGTCTGTGTTTTTTGTTTGACAATATAGGCTGAGAGGAGAAGCATCCCTTTCATGTTTAATCCTTTTGTAAAACATTTTGGTAATATCTGCGACAAAGGGAATAAATGTGTTTTATGTCATAAATTGCGTTTCGGGTCAAGCTTCAGCCAGAAACTAAACAATCTGACTAAAAAGAGAAACGAGACAAAAAAATATACAACGTGAATATATACAACGCGCTAAGAGTCCTACTTCAAGAACGTGACATTAGACACAAGCCGTACCTCGCATTCAAGTATCCCGTTAGACATCTTGAAGTTAGCCTATTCATCTGTGTATGGTTTTCCGGGATATTCTAAAATCTGACCTCTCTGGCCGAAATATTTCGGTACGATATTGCAAGCCAATGCACAATTGGATGGGGAGGGTGTGTCAAATCAGTCATGGATTCGCTGACATAATCACAAAAATGCATCATGAGTATAATCACCAAGAAATCGAGAATGTTTCCTTCAAATGAATTGTTTGGAATATTTAACGTTCTTGACCCGAGACAATTATACCTGAAAACCATACTATAAAATTCCACAAGGACAAGGTAAATTTTAATCGTACACAACAAACACGGGTTACAAGGCTAGCAAATACAATTAATAACCTAAAAGGAAAACGTCTTTTAGGCAAAGACAATTTAATTTCACTGCTCCGCTTGTTTTTAAAAAGTTACCAAGTTAAAGAAATAACTCTACACAAACCTTTTAAACATCATATTACTAAGTTTATAAAAATATCAGGTAGAAGGTATGCTGAAGAAGTGATCCGCCCTTGACCTCTGAATTGGCAAAAACTGATTTATATAATTTAAAGTATACTTTAATATAATATTTATTTTTGTAACTACTTAAATTCTTATCTTAATTTTATATGTATATTTTCTATTCTTTTTCTTTTCTTTTATATTTAGGTATTCCTATGATTTACTTTATTATCATTGATCTACTTTCATTCTTATGCTTATAATTTCTTTAATTGTCATTTGTAAATATTACATAAATATCATATGAGAATAACTGCCACAGAACAGGTTTTTACCTAGTGTGGCAGTTATTAGTAACTTGTATTAAGAAATGTAAATAAACAATAAAATAAATAAATAAACAAAATAACCAAAAACAAAACCTTAACATCAACACATACTCATCACATCAGCCCTGATGATGGACCCTGCAAATGGGATCCGAAAAAAAATGGCCAGAGAGGTCAGATATATACGGCAGAATATCCCAGAAAACTACACACAGAACATTCTGAACGATCGTGAAAACCT
Source organism: Agrypnia vestita (assembly GCA_016648135.1). Classification (NCBI taxonomy): domain Eukaryota; kingdom Metazoa; phylum Arthropoda; class Insecta; order Trichoptera; family Phryganeidae; genus Agrypnia; species Agrypnia vestita. The sequence continues at coordinate 18,183 of JADDOH010008369.1, forward strand.
TAGAACATTTTTAGTCTATTCACTTTAACAACTTACTTCATGGTGTCGCACGTCCGCTACATGCTGCGTTCGCAACTTCCGTTACAATAAAAATTTACCTTAAATGTTCCAAAAGAAGTATAATTTCAAAAAGTAATCTTATTTCTAATAGAAAGATGTTATTTTATATAGTATTGCTATGGTCTTTCACCTCGTACGCGTACGTTAAATATTGTAATTGTCGATAAATTTTTCATTGTAATATTGTAGAAAATCCAGTATGTCTTTCAGTACGAGTATATACTAAAATTACTAGTGCACAAAATTAACAACCCCTCTTAACGTATCTAGCGATCCGTGGATACGCGCACGCTAGGTTTTCGGAAATGCTAATATTTAAATTATTATTTATTCATTCACACAATATTATACGCAGTTGTATTCATGAGCCAGCCTCACAGGACTTTGCCCTCGCTGAGTCAAACATTTTACACTTTAGTATGTAAATACTAGTTAACTTTAAAATACGGTTTAAGCAGACTTTTTGTATGGAACTTACTTTTCAAGTGCATTTAAAAATATTTTGATTCAATACATCCCACACAGAATTTTGAGTGCGAGTATATTGAAGTGTGACTTTTACGTAATTATATATTTTGGAAAACATCTAAATAAAATATTTATGTTACAGAATATTATCTATATTAATATATAGAGTATCAATGTTTGTGAGTGAGGTAATCTCCGAAACTACTTATCCGATTTCAAAATTTTTGAAGTTTTGAACATAGGTTATATATTTTCTCGTTAAAAGAAAAGGGCTTTTTGTGGTGAGCTATTTTACAACTAAAATCGATGAAAAAATGGCCGAGCGATACGTTTTTTACGAACGCTGCCTTAACGGTAAGAGATATTTAAATACTTTCTATAGAGAAGTTAAAGAAATCAAAATTCTATAAAAAGAATCCCAGACAATATATATCTATATATTTAGGTTAATACACAAAGTATATTATTGATTATAACACAAATTTTAATATTATGGTTAAAACACAAACTTTTTATCATATTACATATTTTATGATAAAATATGATTGAAAGTTACGAAAAATCTACGCATGCGAAGCCGCGCGGGCACAGCGGAGAACCGAACAGACGCCGAAGCGAGCGTTCCGCCAGCAAATCGACCGATGATCCACGCAGCGTGTCCGATAAGCGCATATTGTATGGAAAGAAATGTAGCGGCGTTCCGCGACGTCAAAGACGCGATGGAAGATTCGCCTAGTGTGGCGCCGGCCCTAGTGTAATAATAAAATCTGTATGATAAGATTAAAATTTTTAGGAATATTTCAACATAAACATTAGCTCCTTACCTATGAAATCGGCTAGTAGAAAGTTCGATATAGTGCATGCGACTTGGAATTCCAAATTCAAATAAATGACATTTCTTTTTAAAATTAGTCATTCATTTGTTTTCACGCCGTTTGTTTTTTCTTTGATATCACTCGCGTCTGCGACCACCGAGGAAATGAAAATTCGCGTTATTCTCGAATATGAGTTCCGTCGTGGCACTAATTCTGCACAGACAGCAAATGAACGCATGTCCCCAGTGTTTCTACAGCAAAGGCATCAATTAATTTCCATTAAAATGGTAAAAGCGCTTTGATAGTAATGACCAATATTTCGATTAATTAAATAAAATAAAAATTGAATTTTTCTATACATAAAATGGTAATTTCAAAATTTATTTTTTATGATATATATATAATAATTTAAAACACGTGTTTAGGTACACAAATGTCATGCTTCAATGTGCTCACTGCAAGCCCCTTAATTTATATAATTCGGACACACGCACGATCTTCATGCTAAATGAAAGTCTATGCCGAAATACCTTTTGTATTTACTTCGATACATTTTTTTGAAACACGTGTAAATATATTTTACACACTGATAACACTAGAGAATAACAAATATCAAATAGATCCAAGTCTCAGTTTTATTATTTGCAGTGATTCTGGTGATCTTAATAGAGCATGTTTGATGTTTATGTGTGCTACATTTTTAATAGGTTTCCAAATTACTGATTTGATACTTGCAGGTATAGGATAATTTGGGGAATATACAGGTAATAATAATATTTTGGACGACCAGCAAAGTAATGCTTACCCTGAAGAAGTTATTGTCAATATTAAGAAACATATGATCTTTTCCCACATACAGAATTCTTTTAATACCGCCGTAATTTTTTTTTATTGCAATTTATGTGTTTCAAAGTTATACAATCTCTACAGAGACGCGTTTTTCTATCTTCTAATAACACAGATTTAAAAGAATCTTAACACAGACGTGTATTTAATTCAAACAACCCACCACTAAGTTTCCATATTTAAATTTATTTAATTATTGTATACTCGATAGATTATTTTTACTAGCCATAACATTTTATTGTATTACTAGACGTACACCCTTCAAAAATCACGTAAATTTAAATGATTCGCATCTTTGCTAAGCCCTAATATATATACTATATTTTTGACAGTCCTCAAAAAAGCGGTGGTAGCAATGTCGCTAGGGTGCCGCGCCGGCATTTGCGCGTCCGAGGTTCGCGCCCTACTTCCAGCCGTGTAATTTCATTTTTTAAGCCTTAATTTTGAATGAAATTACGGAAGTTACGTGAAGTTACTGACAGACAGACAGACAACGAAATCATCATGTTTGATAAATTACATATGGTCAGGTTAATTTAGGTGATACCTTTCGAAAAAAAGACTAGCTCTTGTGCTTGGTTGCTTATCAAAATTGTGAATTTAATGTATTTTTAACTAGTTTACATTTTCTCTAACTTTCTTATTTCTGTAGAAAGCTATTAAAGTTTTATAAACCAAAATATATACATAATTTCCTAATATCGTTTTGTTTTGTGTTTCTGTATTTTTGAAGTTGTTTAGAAATCTTAAAGCTTGTTTTGAATTTTGTATGATTATTAATTTTCTTTAATCAACTGAATAATCATTTTTTGTAAATTATTTTATATATTGGGAATTTTAAATAAGTAAAAATGCTTGTATTGAGAAAATTGATCTATTTTAATATGACTTTCAGAAATGTTCTCTGAACTAATCAATAAATCATTTCTATTTAATTTTACTATAGATCATTACTTTGTATCTGCCATTTGATATTCATTTCCACGCCAAAATATGTAACTCCATGAACTAGTTTTATTTTTTAAATATTTTTCAGTGTGTAATGTGGGAAAGAACTTTGTTTTTATTTAATTGGTAAGTTAAATAAACAAACTATAATTTGGAACTAAAAACTTGTCTTAATATAACAAAATCTAATTTTTCCGGGTTTGCAAACTTTCAATTTCAGGTTTTCAGTATCATGATTTATGGAGATACAATGTTTTAGATTTTAGCCATCGATATACTGTGCGTCAAAACTATTTTTCAATTAGATATTTTGAGTTACTCATATTGTGATATTTGAAATAGGTGAAACATATTAATGGTTGTAACAATCAAATATTTTACGTGCTACATCTCTAATAAAGCGAAACTGCTTGAGTTTAGAGGGTGAGTGCTCGTGAGTATTATTTTTTTAAATTTTATTATAAAATTTCTTACAATGAAATATACATTTTGACCACAATTAGGTACGAATATTTGTCAGTGTCAAGACCAAGCTAACTTAGGACTGCCCAGTTTTAGCATAGGACCCTTAGGAAAGGGTTTGTTAAGTTACGACCTCGCTTGAAACATTACCACATTGGCCATGTTTTCTTTTGGTCGAATTCTGTTCCATATTTACGACACCTGCCGAAAACGGACCGAATCAGAGCGCCTGAACAGCTGTGGTTTTCCCGCTTAATTAAAGATAAAAAAAATAATAAACGAGCTCCATATGCAAATTCCTATTTAGAACGAACGCCTGACCGTTTCAGCGGATTCGTTCAACCAGGATTCATGAATTTGTATCGTATTATCGGGATACCATTGTTTATATTTTCATATATCTATTCTGTGTAGGTACCTACTTTTGGCAGACCTAGGTATGCCAAAAGGGCTAATGAGTAACGATGTATTTTATAACAAATTTTTAAAAACATTTTTTTAATTATATCATACCTGTATTCAGACTATTCAGAGTTATCTTAGAACACCTGTATAAATGCGTAATAAAAATTAACAATACATTTTATGTTATAAAAGGTTTTTAAAAAACTGTGTTTTTCAAAACCGGACGTTTCAGGTATCTTTTTTTTATATTTTAATAAAACTAATATAAACGTTCAAAAAATTATTTCAAACCTTTTTTATTTGACCTCAATTACGATAAAAGAACTTTCAATTATTATTTATGTAAACTTAAATAATTAAATTTAAGAAACCTTTATACAAAAAAATGTATGTAAAAATTGGCACTTATGGAAGAAGTAGATGACGATTTTAGATGAGTTTTTTAGTACTATCACAATTGTTTAAATAGAGCAAATTCCTGCTTCATCGATTGAGCTGTATCATCACTTCATTAATCGCTTCTTTTATTTCGTCCTTCAGTTAGGGTACTTACCTCTCTCTCTCTCTTAATGGATCTTTATTCAAACTTGAGATATTTTATAAGTCCACCATACAGCCATTATTAATTTACAATACAAAGAATAATCATTAAAACCAGTCTAAAAAACCTTTCTGACTTTCCTTCTGTATATATTTCATATATACAGTAGGAAAGTCATAAGATATATTTCAAGATTTTAATTACCATCTCTTACAAAATTATACAAAACTAACTCCCTATGCCAAACCTATAAAGATTATTTCATAAATAAATCCCACCTCTTAGACTATGTAAGTAACAGATATAGAACTAAGGGGCAAATTAAAATATCAACTTTAAAAACCACCACAGCACGTCACCACATATACTTGGGAGTGAAATGGTAAAATATATTGTTGTCAGAAAACAAATTTCATGAAAGAAACTTTTAATAATTCGAACTTAAAAAAAATCAAATCCTTAAATTTAACATTACTTACATATTTCTAATAGTTTCTGTTTAATGATAACTTCTACTTCTAATTTAGCTTACATCACAAGTTGAAATAATTTCATATATGTTAATATTAAGATTTTCGCGGGTAAAAGATGAAGGATTATTTTCTAGGGTAACCCGCATATTTAGGGATTCGAAATCCATCTAAAAATGGCCAGTGCTATCTGTCCGAAACGTTGGATACATAATAACAATCTTTCTCAAAACTACAATACGCGGGTTACCCTAGAAAATAATCCTTCAATTTCATATATGTAAATTCAATGTTCAAGTTATATTATATTACACCAATTTATTATTTGTTTAACTGATTATTATATATTTTATATACCACTGATGTATACTATACTAATATACTAATATACACATAACAGATGTTAATACTTCTCCCATAAAAAACTCCGAGTCTGCATGGTTAAACTACATCAACTTAGAAATATATTATCATTTAAACTTCCAAGCCACATTATCATATGGAATATTGTCTTGGGGAGGAACTCACAAAACGTATATGGGAAAAATACTTAACATGCAAAAAAGACTCCTAAAAATAATTGTACCCCCAGAAATAAGAGTCTAAAGCAGAAACAATGAAAATATACTGTTTGAATACTGCGAAGTTCTCCCTGTTGAACAAATATACCATTATAAAATAATCATGAAGCACTATGAAGAGGAAACAGAACTAGTAAATCATAGCCATAGAACTCGGCAAATTACAAACAGGCAACCCAATGTGAAAAAATCAACAACTTCTACGAAGCAAGAACAACAGAGAACACAGTACCACGACTCTTCAATAAAATACCGGAGCATGTCAAGAATATCACCCAATCTTCAAGAAAAAGAAGGGAAATAAGGAAATTCCTATTAAATAACTTGACTCTGGAAATCTAGACAAGTCACATGCCTCATACCGTTGGCCTCAATGCCTTTTCATGTCTACTTTGAGCTGTTCCATGATTTTTTTATGCGTCTTGATCCCAGTGATTCATATTGATGTTCATGTTTTTTTTTAATTATATATTATATTATTTGATACCTAGTCTCACTACTAAGTTTACTTTTAAGTCTTGTTATGTTCATATAATATCATTATTCTCTATATATATTTTATCCTTTATAAACTGTAACTATAACTAAATATGTATGCTATGTAATTATGCAAGAAAATGAAAAAGAAACGTGCCGACAAGCTGTTTAAGGCTTGGCACGATCTGTAATAATAAAAATATGTATAAACTTAAATAAAAAAATAAAATAAAAAAACTTGAGCTATTTTCTCATATTATGATGAGTATGAAATAAGTGTAATTTATTTTATTAAAAATCGTTGTTTGTATGTAGGTATGTATGTAATGTAAATAAAATATATATTATAGTAAATTTTGAGAATACGAAAATTGCGATTTTTAAGCGGTTTTAGTTTTTAGGTTAATAAAGCGCGGTTTTACGATTCAGATTTTTCTGTTTCAGAAATCTTAATGTGGTACAAAAGTTACTCTAATGACAGAATAAACTTGAACATTTTGTAAAAAATAACTAACTGTAACTGTTGATATTACGTTATGGTGGCTTTTACATTTTCTCTCAACTCATAATCAAGGCTGTTCACATGTTAAGTATTGTGGACTAGCTCTGTTATACATTGTATACCTCGTGGTCAGCAACGTGCAGTTAGAAGGTTGAAATAAGCTGTGCTTTCTATTAAATAACTCGAAATAAAATATATATCTCGGTACATTCCTATTAATTATTATCGTAGTATCTAGATTTTAATATGTCAAAATGTTCAGTAAGATTTATGTTTAAGTTCACTTTTTTCCAAAATATACGTTAACCTACATGTCATGCTTCGATGTACTGTTTGCACGCTCCTCCTTGTGCTGATTCTTTTAAATATTTTTTATTACCTTTTTTTATATAACTACTTCTTATTTAAAAAAGAATAGTTTTCTTCCTCGAGGTGTTTTTTATTACCCTGGCAAAGATCGATTGATTTCAAAACTGATTGGATAAATTCAATACATAAACTCGCTACGTAGATAACCGAAATTAACAATAAATTTTAAAAATATATGTTTTTAATAATAAAGGCATGACTGCATAATTAAAATTAAAAATTACAAATGTTTCAATAAGTTTTTAAAAAATCAGGAAGCGCAATTTGACACTCATGATTAGATTAGCTTCACGCACAGCTTTAATCTATCTGGTACCAACGCCTTAATGTGTAACACTTATTTTATGGGAATTGTAATTGAATTCAGGAAAAATTTCTCTCGCCACCTAGCAGCTCGCATCAGCAACATAATCGTGTATTCTCGGATTTTTGACATTAATGGTGTTTTGATGTGCGAACAATATGATAAACGGAAGCACGTCTCATGAATGTAATTCAACCAACTCTTTAACGGAAACGGAAAATTTATGGGGCATTACCGACGGCGCTTTGTGGAACTTTCAACAAAATCCATAAATTTACCTGCCGGCCGTAAAAATCAATACAAGTTTTAAGTCATACAGAAAGTGCCTAATCCCTTCTCATGCTTTTCGAGGTGGGCGTTGTGGCTATACCGACACGCTATTCATACAAAATATAATGCGAATTGTTTTGTTTTGTCTTGTACGATAAAGTTCAGTCGTAACAGTACACGACATTGCCGCTACTTCGTACAATATTTATACATTGTTCCGAAACCTTAAATTACTACCTTTGAACGTAAATTTACGAATATTTATTTGAAAATACATTTTATCTCGGGGGTTGTGTATATATTTGCATAACAGATACTCGACATACGAATAAATTCAAGGTGCCACTTACCTCGTCATATATAAAGTTGTCTATCTCCTCCAGCGGCCTGCCGTACAGGTTGGGCGGGAAAGGCTCGTACTTGAAGGGAAGTCTGGCTCCGTCCTCCACGCTGAGCTTCCTCCTGGGCTGGAACCCGTACTCCTTCACCAGCTGCACCGTCTTGGTCTCCAAACGATCCAGCGACTCCTTCGTGAAAGGCTTGACGGTGGCCTTCCCGGAGGTCTTCGAGCCGTCGCTGGGCGTTTTAGCCGACGCGATCGACGGAGGCGTCTTCGCCGAACTTCCCGGGGTGGTTTTTCCTTTGTCTTCGGGAGTTTTCGCCTTTCCGTTTCTCGCGGTCGCTTTGGGCAGATCGACGAACGTGACGCTTTCTAAGGGAATTCTCAGGTCGCCCTTTTTGGTGGCGGATTTCCGGATGTTGAGTGGACTGAGTCCGCCCGGATTGTTTCTCTCCAACGTTCTGACGATCTCGCCCAAGAGGCTGGATTCCTCCACGTCGCTGACCGGCGAGACCACCTCCGCGCTCTCGGGGCTCTGCACGGCGCCGGCCTTGGCGGGCTTCGCCGGCCCGTAGCCGCAGAGGTGCAGCGAAGAGTCGTCTTCCTTGGCGCTGCGGATGGACGCGTCCTCGGTGATGTCGGGGCTCGACAGCTCTCCCGGGTCCTGCCCGGGCGGGGTGGGCATGGCGCCGACGGTAACGACCACTTTACGACGCTGTCTTTACGCGGGGCATGGCGCCCCCGCGCTCCTCGAGGGAGCGAGGGAAGTGACGTAACGTTTGACAAAGGAGTTTGGTTTTACGTCGGGTTTAACGCGCGTGTCACACATCGCGAGAGCTTAGGACCTCGCTCACTAATCGCGAGCAGGTTCGGCCGGCGAGGGGAGAGCAGTACTTGCCGAAACTTGTCCGTGGAAGCCTCCTTTAGCCGGTGAACCTTCGCGTTAGCACCCCTAGCGGCCGGGACCGCGGGGCCTCGTAATGTCAATATTTCTTCGGCACTAAAACCAACGCGGAGCTCGTAGTCGGGAATGAAACATCCGAAAGTTTTTCGGTTGCGAGTCTCGCAAAATTTAATTGTTTCGACTGTACATCCGCGAGTTATGATAATTGTCGCTTGGTTCTGAACAATTTGAATACTGATGTTTGTTTTTAACCGCACATTTATTTGCGTTGTCACGAAAACTTAATTCAGCTACGTTTAAATCACAATTTTCTTTAATCAACGAAGAATTTATAATATTTTTTCTTTAATTATTTTCCTATTCTTTAAAATGTTCATATATTTATAGACAAGTGATTACTGACAAATTTATGCAAATGTGTATATTGTTAGGGATATTTCGCACTTCCCTAACTACCTACCCGAGAGAGTAGCGTAACGATGTATGAAATATGTTTATTCTAAAAGTACAATAGTATGAATATTCATTTTCGGGTGATTCTGAAATAATAATATTTATTTGAGAACTCTAGCACAGTTAGTATCCATTCAAATTTAAACATAAATGTTAACTTTTTCGTAGTAAAATACATTTCAACACCACATCATATTTATACAGAAAGGATTCATTCGCCAAACTCTATCTATTGATTCACTTATTTCCTATTTTTACTTTCTTGTTTCAACTTTGAATGTATTTTCCCATGCTTGACTTCATCTTTCGTACCTACTCGCTTTTCCTATATATTTCCGACGGTTATTTCGTCTAACATTTGCTTTACACGTCTTCTTTCATTCATCCTCTAACCTTTTTTCTTCATATACTTGGTTTAATCTGTTTATCTATATAAAACATCGCCTACCAACCCAATTATCATTTCATATACATATTCAGAACATATACATGAAATTATATTATTTTACTTATACTTTATTTATAGTATGAACAATATTCCATGGTAGACGTATAGAATCAGTCAAGGAACAACAATATCAGAAATGGATATTGCAATATTTTACGTACTTTTGCATATTTCTCTGAAACGTGGATACTAATTGAAAAGGGTGAATTATGAATGTAGCTATCTATCTTTGGGTGAAATTTTATTTTAGCGCAGGCATTACAACAATGAGATCTTGAATATATTTAATAAGCTTTTAATCTCAAAGTTTATAAATATAGAAAAACGGAGAGAGTGGTCAAACAGCAAACACCGAAGATACTACTTAACAACAAGACATAGGAGCTTGAAAGGGTCTAAGTCAAGATTAAAAAAACAGATAAAACTGGACAGAATCAGCGCAAAAAAGGGATCACTGAAGAAGGTTTATCCACCAGGTAATAATATCAGGTAAGATCAGTATATATCAGCCATATGTCTTTCCATCCCAAGTAAAAATGTTGACTGCTTTTTGATAAATAGTTAATTTTTTTAATTAGAGGTAGCACATAAGATTTTTATTATTATACAAACATTAATTTATTCATCTAATTTAAATATCCCATTGAACTTAAATAAAAATGTCCAATAAAAAATTTAAATTATCAAATACGTATGCAAAAACCATTATCTGTTATAACCCTTAAAATACGACTTTGAAATACGAGGACATTTTTTTCTTTAAAAAATCAAACTTTGTCCTATTATAATTTATTTTGAAAGAAAATATGTATACGGATATTATTTATGGAAAGGACTTAACGAATTTAAGGGCAATTTCTCACCGGACGTATTGTGCTGTCGCAATTTCTTGTAACTTTTCATTTTCATACAATTTTTATTAAATGAATAAAACAATACAAGACATCTTTTGTCTGGTTCTTTTAGCCAACTGTTCAGAGAATTTACGAACAATCTAACAAGGACATTAATTTTATAATTTCTCGTAATATTTTGTTATATTTTTTGTAAAAGTCGTTAAAATGTATTCTCATATCCAGATTCATTTATCTTTAAAACATTTCCTTTCACAGACGCAAGGCGAAAAAAATTTAAATTAGAAAAAACGATTACACTACGTTTATAAAACTGTACTTCCTGCGTTGGTTATTATTTTTAATGCTCCCATATAAAATTTTCATTTTTCATTCCTAGATATGGAGAATTTTTTTAGTGAAATTATTTATTACTGACATTGATGTTCTAGACCTTTAAGAATTGTACCTTAATGTAAAGGTTTATAATGGAAGTTAAAGTGTTTAAACGTTTTTTAAATTAATTAGATATTATATTATATAAATTTGAAAATTAGAATTCGAAAATGTAACATCGTCATTATAAAAGCATTGAAACATTGTATCTTCAAATATAAACGAATATATTTATTGTACAAAAAATTTAATCGTGTGAACAATTTTGTTGCTTTTTTATAACTTATCCTACCTATGTAGATACAGTCGATTTTTTACTCATTGCATTGTACAGTCGACCGCTGATGAACCTGTTGTATTTTTTTACAAGTATATTTTTTTGTTACTACAATATAAATACATATATTTTTTAATTTTATGGAAGAGGAATGAAATAATATTAATCTCATCTTAATAATAATAATAATAAATCGATGCCCTTCATCAGCTTTAACTAGTGGGTGCAGAAAATAAATGTTGGTTAAAACTGAACGGTATATTTTATTGTATTAACATAATGAATTGGCCACCAAGAAATTTCGGAATGTTTTAAAAATGTTTTAATAATAATAACTAACGATGTAAATTTAAAACAACAACACACTGCGCAAGGTGTTCATAACCGATAGCATACCTAAAGTGCGTTGTTGCATTACTGTCTAAGTGCCTTGTATGAAGCGGTCATATAACTGTTCCTCTTTCTCGCATAGATATTTTTCTCGCACACTATTCACGTATTTCGGCGTACAACACATTCGTTAAGTGCCATAACCAAAAAATTGACCTGCACGTTTTTCCTAAGTCCTAGGGTGACATACCAGTAAATATGTAATATTAAGTCACGTATAAACTAAATTCTATGCTACATAATGTTTAGAAAAATTATCGCAGATTCGCTTCATATTTGCAATAGTAATTCTCCGTGCAGTGAATAAAAATTAAAGTTATCAAAAAGATGTATACATCTTCAATACAATTCTTCAAAATTCATCATATTTTAGATTGAAATTTTCATCTTACAATTGAGTTGTTCATGAACATAAAATATTTCAGCAGATTGTAAAAAAGATAATAATAAAACTCAACTTTACCAAGACAAATTTCAACATTTTACTTTACCATCCGACGTTTATTTTACTATGGCAATAAATATTTTAACGGCTTAAAATTTCAGTTTCAGCTTTCAAATAATCTACGTAACCCAGATCTTTCAGTAGTCCAGAAATACGTAAATAATGAAGTATGAAGCTCATCGCTTCGGGCACACAGCTTTGCAACTGAAATGGACAAAGCCAAGGAGAGTTCGCAGGGACATTATTATTTTAGCCGTTGCCAAGAAAGTCATCTGTTGCTTTGGACGCCGCCTGCCAATACGTCCAATTATTCCGTGCAACTCATAAAGCATCGACCATTTAGATCAATGGCAGAACTTATGATTTTGCCATTAACAGGAATATACAACCAATACAAGTTGCTTTCGATTTACGACCCCTCCAATGACACCGATTCACAATAACTCATCTTCTCCTAACGAAAAAGAACTTCTAAGCATTGTAAAACCAGTCCGTGTATATTATTTTATTGAAATAAAATATATACATGTTACAAGATATGTTAAATGTGTTTAGATGAACGTCTGTCGGAGAAGGTTAAAGAGGTGGGGATAGAGTGAATGAGTTTTAAAAGAGACGTGCCACACGGAAAATATCCGGCTCGAAAGCGCATACTTTTTTAGAGATACCTTTAAACCGCTATCTCTCCTCTACCTAGAATTATCAATCACTATAACGAAATATCATCCAGAGACGAAAACCTTGTTATACTCTTTATATCACAGTTGAAAAGTGAAATATTGATCAAATTGGTTGACGGCGTGCGCAGTACTTTTAAATTTACTGTAAATAATCACAATAAACCTTTTTTTAAACATTCCGAAGTTTCTCGGTGGTTGGTTATCCATTAAATGTATTAATATAATAAAATATACTGTTCACTTTCATGTATATTCTTCACCCACTGGTTTGAACTGATGAAGGGCATCGATAGAGTCAATAATTATTATTGGGTCCTTACATATGAAATTGGCGTTTTGCCGTACTGGCAAATTTGATCTCAAATATCTTCTCTTTGGTTAGGAATTCCAAATCCAAATTTATACAGCTATTTACTCATGTATTTGTGTTTTGAAAATTATAATTCATTTGTTTTTTCCTCAATTGTTTTTTTCTTTGCGTCACTCAGTTTACAAAATGAAAAACTTGAAATATCGCGTTATTTACGAGTACGAGTTCCACCGTGGCACCAGTGCTGCAGAAAAGGCTCGAAGGATTAATGATGTGTATGGCGATGGTGCCGCAAAAGAAAACACGGTGCGTTATTGGTTCCAACGTTTTCGTTCTGGAAATTTCGACCTGCAGAACAAGCCCCGTGGACGGCCGGAGACCAAAGTTGATAATGAAGAATTGAAGGCTATTGTGGAAGCGGATCCATCGCAAACCACATCCGAGTTAGCTGCAGGCTGCGGTGTTAGTGATAAAACTGTTTTAATCCACTTGAAGCAAATTGGTAAGGTGAAAAAGCTTGAAAGGTGGATACCTCACGAATTGAGTGAAGCAAATCAACAAACGCGCGTTGACTGCTGCATTACTCAACCGGCACAATAATGAAGGGATTTTAAATCGAATCATTACCTGTGATGAAAAGTGGATCCTGTACGATAATCGGAAGCGCTCATCGCAATGGCTGAACCCTGCCGAACCAGCCAAACCATGCCCCAAGCGAAAATTGACTCCAAAAAAGTTACTTGTGAGCGTTTGGTGGACCAGTGCTGGTGTCGTTCACTACAGCTTTCTTAAATCTGGCCAGACGATTACGGCAGATGTCTATTGTCAGCAACTGCAAACCATGATGGAAAAGCTAGCTGCTAAACAACCGAGGCTGGTTAATCGCTCTAGGCCACTGCTGCTTCATGATAACGCTAGACCACACACTGCACAACAGACGGCTACCAAATTAGAGGAGCTTCAATTGGAATGTCTAAGACATCGTACTCTCCGGACCTCGCCCCAACAGATTACCATTTTTTTCGAAATTTGGATAACTTCTTGCAAAGGAAAAAATTCAACTCCGATGGGGCAGTCCAAACCGCCTTCAAAGATTTTATTGATTCCCGTCCGAATGGTCTTTTTAGTAAAGGGATCGATGAACTACCTATGAGATGGCAAAAGTGCATAGATAGCAATGGTACATACTTTGATTAAATAAATATATTATAATAAAAAAAAATCGGCTTTATGTTCCTCCCATACTAAACGCCAATTTCATATATAAGGACCTAATATTAAGAGGTTATTAATATTATATCATTTCCTATACACAAAATACTTAAACATTAAACAAATCTATGTACTGTTATCTTGTAATAATAATAAACATTATAATAACAATAGATTCTCAGTGATCGACTGTACAGTAAGTAGTGTGAGTAAAAAATCGTCTCGTATCTTATAAAAATAATAAACATTACATTATACTAGCAACAGATTCGTTAGTGACCGAGTACGCAGTAAATAAACATAGGTAAAAAATCTTCCCGTATCTACTGCATTGTATTGTACAGAATATTGTAGGTATGCTTAGTTTTTAAATATAAGTAAGAAGACAAAATGTCAATGAACAAATCATCGTCAGATCGATACATACTCACTATAAGGGAACATAATTCAAAATGAGTTTAACTTGTAGGAATGTTGAAGAGAGGGTTTTATCGCGATACTAGTCATAGTACTTGTAAATGAATTAGCGACAAGAGGTCTGAATAATTAATTTGATTTCGAAATTTGTATTTTTGTAACATTAAATTATCATTAAAATTTAATACATTTATTATTCATCCAAACAAGCATTTTCTTTCAACTAAAGAGACCATGACTGGGGGGAACTCTGTGATATTGGCCACTATTGAGAATGAAGTACGAAGGTACAAAGACGACAGAAAGGTTGTACACGAGTACAGAAGATTGTGGCGTTCTATCTGGAGTAACGGCGTGATAGTAAGTCGGTTGGTTAACAAAATGTTTAGAAAATATAGATACTAAATCATGAAAATAGCTGCATCACTTTGAAAACTCACCCTATAATTATCATCTCATTAATCGAGTGGAGACAGTTTTATTTTTCTTTGAAAATTATTGTTCGTAAAATTACTATGTGGCAAATTCAAGTGTAAATGGAATCGCGTTACAAATGCTTTCTACACCGATATTTCGTTCGAACGGATAATTGGCGATTTCTCAATATAAGTGTAATCCTTTTATTGCGTCTGTGGTCAGATTCAGAAAAGGGTTGGAATTTCGGGACAGACAGGATTACCGAATTTTGGTAGCAGGATGGTGATTCTGTCACAGATAAAGCCATACTTTAGCCACACTTTATAAACTTTTATCTAAAAATTGTAAGTAACCGAAAATTTAATATTTTTACTTTTTTAGGTTGTCGGCATTTTTATGTATCGAGTGAAAAGAATGACACAAATTATTATAATTAGAATTTTTCACTCATAAACGAAGGTAAAACATGGTTACTGTAAGGACAACATTACATAATTTGACAATTGATACTAACGCGGGGACTGCAATAAGATGAGCCAATAAATCACCGTCTTTCAATCATTCAATTGAGTCATCACACTTATTTTTATGTGTCTGATTGTTTAAGTACCGAAGCAACTCTGAATAAAAACGGTGTTTTGTAATTCAGACTTTATATAATCTTGTGCTACGATTAAATATAAAAATATACGAACGTACGTAAAACTCACTCTCTTTTGTCAGTTCTGTAAAAAAAATTGACCATAAAAATCCGCCTTGTCGAGCCTTTTGCAGAATGGAAACATGAATATTAAATGTGAGAGGAACAAACTTGACGCCTTTGAAATGTGGTGTTGCAGACGTATGCTTTGAATCTCTTAGACATGAATACACACTAAATTTTCATGCATATCCCCCGCAGAGAATATGATGACGCGTAGAAGCTAGTAGTGATTAGAAAGGTGGAAGGCCAGAAAGAAAGAGACTAACTGACCAGGTGAAAAAGGCAACTGACTATCCTGTTGGAACGGCTATTTGAACTGCAGGAAGCAGTGAAGATGGAGGAAAATTGTCAATGACATCAGCAATCCAAAAGCAACACAAAAGTCAATCAGTAGTGAGGAAACTAGACGGAGAAGAAGTCTAAGACTCGAGGAGTTTATTCAAAATGGCAGTTATTATCATAATATAATTTTCAAAAGTTTGATTACGTATTCCAACTCTTGGTAAGATTGACGCAGAAGAGTTACACAAAGCATCGTGAAATAAAATGTAACAAATTTGTTTATACAATCAAATGTCTGGCACTTTGATCCAATGCAGTGTGTAAATTTCCTTTCAGATTGTCTTAAGACAATCAGTTCATTTTAAAAATATTATATATGTTCCTCTAAGCTTTCCGAAGTTCGTCAATTTTACGCACTATTTTCACACTTCAGTAAAATATTAAAAAAAATTAATTCAGAGGCCTTTAATTAATGTTTCCTGTATTTTCTTCTGTATCTTTTCGTAAAATTGTTATGGAAGTGTGACAGTTTCACTAGAATAATGTGTGTTGAAACAGATCCGATATTATTGGCACAATTACTGAAGAACTTGACTGATCTCCACAAAAAATTAACAATATTTTACATTTTCTTTGTTATATTACTTTTGAGTTTTATTTGACACTACCACAGTGCTATATTACTAAAGCACAATATAGGAAGTGTTCAACCAGATCAAATGGATAATTATTACTAAAGAAATTGTCACGTCATAAATAATTGCGATTTATTCATCAACATGAACGAATAAGCATTTTCGACCTAAAATTTCACAATACCACTCTTTCATCTCTAAATAACACGCTCCTCTACCTTTAAATAATTTCCAAGATATGGAATCTATAAAAATTCAAACAGTACAACATATTACACGCCATTAAAGGTTTCGAAAACCAAAATATTACGCAAAAATTTGAGTTTGTACGTAAAAGCGAATAGGGTGTTCTTTCCGCATCACATCATCATCATCAATATTGGATATAGCTTCCGGTGTGTCTTGGCCAAATCAAGGATTTTTCTGCAAAAATCTTTATCGCGCGCCATCTTCAAAGACACTTCCTTCCTAAGATCTTACGTGTTGATATTGTGTTCAGCAATGGGTAATTACTGAATGGCCATCCTCTTTGTACAACAACTACCAACCAAGTTTTCTTATTTTAATTGACCTTGAGACGCTTATGATCAAAGTATAGAGCTCATTGTTATAGCATCTGCGCCAAAATTTATTTTCTAAGGCCGGCCCGAAAATCTATCCCGCCGAAATACATTTAACATCAAAGTGATTTTGATAAAATTAACCAAATTTTTGATATGACACGCGGAACCCCCTGTAGGTATGTGCAGTTGTTTGACAGTGAATGGATAAAAGTAAGTTTATCTTGTGTTGTAGGAGCTACAAAGATAAGGTCATCTCTCGGCTAGTCGAGAAGATATATAGTATGTAAGGTACATGAATGTTTGTATTGATTGTAAGCTATTTAGATTTTGTAAAACGTCAAGAAGGTAAAGTGTAATTATCAATTGAGAGATTAGAAAAAAAGTGTGTCGATAATTGTTTCATGTCGCATTCCATCGAAATTAAATGAGACAATTCACTAAGCTTGTTTTAAAAAAGAATTATATTTTCGTTTTGCTTCGGTTATTTAAGAGAATTTCTAAAAGTATCTTTATTCTATAAAGTATCTATATTTTGTGCATTTGTAACCTAGTATACCTAGTATCTACTATACAAAATGCTTTGCACTGCTAAATAACGATTCTATGAAAAAATAACACTTAAAACATTATTAGCAATTAATGTATTGAATCATGAACGATCTTCATATCGATTCGTATTCCCCTATCAACATTTCATTAAAATTACCCACAAAAATACCGCAAAAACTTTCGAATCAACGCTTATATATCCTAACATACGTTCATTTTTTAAATCTATACCAATAATTGCTCATTTTATTCTATAAGTATGTATTAGAAAAAATGCTTTAAAAAATATTCTAGAAATACTTTTGAAAAGATTCTATTTAAAAAACTTCATATTTGATTAGTTTTCATACCATAAAGTTGAAGGATTATTGCACAATTACCCGAAATAGCGATATAATGTTCGGTACCTACGTAGACAAGTCTACGCAAGTTTTCAACTAAAGCCAGTAAGCGTTTACCCGTTACTCGGTTGCATATTTGAAAGTCGAACACCGATCAAACGCCACGAAATTATAATAGGTTATTTTCCACACACGTTCTCGATAATATAAACGACGCGGCTTCAGCGCGCACCGCCGAACTGCCCGTGTAATTGACGTACGTGTAATTATTATTATCCGCACATCTTTTGAAAATGGAATCGCATGCGTCCGCTACATTTTGACGGCGGCGCGGGTGGGCGCCCCACGGGATCGACGTGCGGCCGGACACTTTTTGAAAATGGAATCGCGAGTTGCGCGCGCGTTCGCTCGCGACCTGCTTTACCGACGCGGCCACTTCGGGCGGTAAATCCGCAGCGCGGCACGATAGGGATGCGCTGCGGCGGGCTGCCGCTCGCGGCGCGGCTGGCTGCGGACTGGCCGGGCCGCTCGCCCCCACCCCTCACCCCCAGCCCCCGCGGGAAATAGGCCGAGGGAAAAGGAGCCCCGGCGCCTGCGCGGCGTTGACAACTCGCCGCCATTCGCGAAAACCGTCCCGACCGACGTTTCGGGACGCGGTTGGCACGCCTCGTACCGCGGCGGGGGTATTTTGCCAACCGTCCGCGTGAATCGGAGTCGTTAATTTTCCTGAAGTTATGCGTGTTTTGTTATTACCGTCCTACGTCAATGTTGAAGTCGCAAGTCAATACACGTAGAAATAATAGCTACAACATTCTGTAGTCATTGTATTATGTTTTAGCCTCGTTTTCGATTTCCATTACTCTATTCTCACGCCAGCGCGTGTCTTCGCTGCGAAACAATTCTCAAGTATTAATTACTCGCTTTTAAATATCTCGCCGAACTTTCACAGTTCAATCTAAATAAACTATCAGCAACTGCCAACGTTTCCATGAACATAGAAATGTGGCGATAGTATTATAGCTGAAACATTGTCGTTTGCTATGAAACATACGTACCTACCTACCTAAATCTTATGTGGACACTTAAAACTCAAATCGAGGAACATATTTATAGAAAATAATTATTGTCACAATAATAATTGATTCTTCTTTGTTTTCCAACTAGACTAAAAATTGTAGATTGTATTTGAGTATATAAATTTTATATATAAAAATAATAATTTTGTGAATTCAGATGTTTTGATTCCTGACAAAGGTGGCAGTTGCGCTGGACCTTTGGCTTAACTGGATAGAAGATGATTATTGGTAAGAATTATTTTGTTACTTATTCACTATATACTTCTCATGCCTTTTTTTACTTTACTTTCTTGGCATTCCTATGCATATTTTTATAATTTCCTTTAACCAAAACAAGGTGCAAATAGCCTAGATTCTAAACTTTCATTAACTTCTTGTTAAATACAAATCGCACCTTGAGTGCAAGACTAAATATCTACCATAATATACATTTGGAGATAATGGGGAATAAAGTTTTTTGTTCTTGATACTTTTCCATATCAATATGACAAAACATCATTATTTTACGATAAATTATTAATGTCTCACAGAGACGAAGATATTTATATGAGAAGTGTGTATAGAAGTATTTTTATAATGCTGGACCAGAGCTTACAACCCGTATGAGCTGGCTTAAGTGATCACTCTACACAATGTTATGCTCACCAACTCCATTGTAAGAACATCCACGCATAAACAAATTTTTTAAAGTTGTGAATATGTTCAAACTCTAAAACCTTTCGTAAATTTGAAGGGACTATACTAGAGATATATATAGTCTTTCTCATGAAATATTATACAATATAGATTAGGTATAGTATTGTATATTATACAATATACAATAGGTACATTTTAATGTGGAGTATTAATCAATTTTCTTTTACATGTATATAATATGATATTTTTCCGAATTATTTAACATATACACTAAACATGGCCTGAAAATCCTTATTTTCAATTGCTAAGTTCTTTTATAGTCCAGTATATATTTTTTATAATATTTTTATATGTGTGTTCTGAGAACACAATTAGTGGATTTTGTCCACAGAACTAATATTATCAATAGCTTCGTCTCTATGAGAAATCTATAATTTATCTTAATTAATAATCAATATCTCTCTGTGGACAAAATCCAGTAATTTAGTTCTCAGAACATATGTATAAAAGTATTTCTATAATTATTTTGTTTATATTTTTTACAACAAAACAATCTAATTTTAAAAGGGATATTCTTGCACTCAATTTAAAGAATTGTATCCTCAATGGTAAGTCTAATTTGTCTTTCGATTCATATCTGGAAGCAACTGACATAGAAGAACACGAGCTGATCAAATACTACTCTTCAAGTTCAATATCTTGACTATCCTAGTCAATGGGAGCTGGTTCCTCTCCACACTCCATCAAGGCCAACCCGACTGACCGTGCTATTCCATGTACCTCACCAGAGGCAGAACTCCTTATGCACATAATTCGTTCATCCAGCGAGACCGCAAACCATATGATTAAAAAACGTATATGAATCTATATGACACGTTTCCGCGTCTTCACCGGATAGACTCTGACCGACCATTGACATATGCGCGCTTCACTCAAACACACATTACTTGTTGCACACAACCCCAACCCTCACCACATACACACACTCCATCGACCACAATCCCAGCCACCTCACCCTTCTTTCTCTCACTCCCATTCATATCCTACTATTTTGATCTATTTGCCTTTATCTGATTTTTTTAATTTTTCATATTTATTATTTTTATAATACTTACTGTATTTTTAAGCTGAAAATTCGTGAATAATAAACCATTTGTTTTTAAATTGACTTTATTCGCTCAAACCTAAAATTAAATATGATAAAATCTATATCTATAAAACTCAATGTCAGCCTGTCTGTCTGTTCTCTATGCAAATCTATACCGCTTTACCGATCTGACCTTAATTTTGCATACTTATTCTTTTGGACGCGGCGAATAACATAGGTAACATTTCCTCCCTCACCCATTACCCCACCACCACCATCGATATATTTTCTATTTAAATCAACATCGCTTGACCGATCTGACCCAAATTTTGCATAATCATTGTCTAATACCCGGCGGGTATCATTAGTGACATTTAACCCCTCCCCTTTACCCCACCCCCACAATCAATATATTTTCTATTTAAATCAACCCCGGGCAACATCGGGTACAGACCGCTAGTAATAATGTGAAAATGTCAAAATCGTGTAATTTCGACCCTCGTTTTTTTATTTGGTGCTGCGACTTTTGACTATCTTATTTTGTTTAGTATTTTTTTATTTTTTTATTAAATAGAAATGTGAACACGGAATATGTGTTGCATCAATATTCTTACTATTTTAGAACTAAGCTAAACGCTTGTGCTATGAAAATAAGACTAACTTGCTGGTGTCCTGGGTTGGGGCCCGAACCACCGACCACCACACACCAATAAGCTTCTCAGTTTATATTGTGATTTATGTTTTGGTTTTGATTGACCACTACACCAATAAGCTACTCGATTTATATTGTGATTTCTGTTTTGCTTTTGATTGGCTATTTCATGTTCTAGTTACTTAGCTGCATTGTCGCTGCGTTCTGTTTTGTGTCGTGGATCTGTATTATTGGTTTACCAACTGTTCACTTTAAATCATTGTAATGTTGAGATTCTATAAATAAAAAATTTTAAAAATGTATCACATTTCATCGTAAAACAATAATGGAAAGTCACACAGAGGTGATCTTTTGGTACGTAGTAAAATTAACGATGTTCAAAATTTATTTACTTATTTATCAACGCCCTAGTGGACATTAATAATTTTCACATAGGTACCTAACATAAAGCACAAAAAATTTACAAAAAAATACATCAAAAAAGACAGTGACTGCTATAAAAGTAAATAGTAAAAATTAAAACCTTTAACAAAATAATAATAAAATAAAATAAAGAATATTAAGTAAAAAGTTAATACAGTATCTACTAGCAAGTAGGTACTAGAGCAAAAATAAATAAAAAATTAGTCCATTTAATTGTACCTTCTCGATTCTATTGGCATATTCTAAGACTAAGTAATTCTTAATTTTATGTATGCTCCTACAACAAAAAATTTCAATGATTTTAGAGAATTTATTTCCAATGCGACGCATGGGTGTTATCGGTTATAATATGACTTAACCCAAAAACCTTTTTTTTAAAGGTGATAGGTAATCTTGCACTCGAGGTGCGAATGTCTCAAGCTACTGCAAGTAGAGGTGGGCTGAATAGGTCTCGCGAGAGCTTCAGGTCGCTTGTACCGCGCAGCTGGGTTACTAAACTGCCTTTGTAATTGTAATCCAGGACTTCTTGCACATTATAAAGACCATATCTACCTACCTTAATACGCGAAATTGTGTAATATAAAAGTTAAATTTACTTTAAAAACTTGCCATTTTATCAAGATATATTATATGTGGGGTATAAAAGCCAAGGCAGCAATATCAAAAAAAAAATGAAAGTAGTCATCGAGTATTACTAATTTAGAATGTACTGAATTCGATAATTTATAGAAAATACAACCTTTAAATAAATTTATGGGAAACATGATTTTGGAAGGGATAGATACATAAAATCTTTAATTCAGTATATTATAAATTAGTAATGGTCGGTATCTGCATTCAAAACATTTTTTTGTTTTTGTATATTTCTGCCTTTGCTCTTATACCCCAAATAAATAGTAGATAAGAAAATATGGGTAATATTTTAAATAAAACTCAATATTATGTTATTGTGATTCAGCAAGAAGTTACAAAATAGTAATTTCGCACTCGAGAATATTCCAGGATCCAACAATCTTTTCGCTCTCTAACGTTATTCGCTCTAATCACCCGTTTGCTTATCCGTGGTTTTCTGTGACTGTCTTAATGCGCGACGGCGTTTCTGTTTATATAAATTCCTCAATTCCTGGAATCTTCTCGTATATATCCGTGTGTTCTGCCGGTTTCTAGATGTTTCCAATTTATTCTAAAACGTCCAGACTATTGGGAAATACATACTCGATTTTGTGTAGTTTTTCTTATTTCTCGACACAATATATTGATAGTCTCACCTCTGTTTTCATACTTTAACACTATCACTAATTTAACATTATTTTTACACTTATTTTTTTCTTCCTGTAAAGCTTTTTCGTTCTATATATTTTCAAATTCTGGAATTTTCTATTATTACAATGTGCATTACGCAAATTAGAACGCTGAAAATAGTATTATGGTATAGCGGGGATCTACGTACAAAAAAACAAGGTGGTAGCTAAAAGATTTGTTTGCTGTCAAAACTTCCAGCAACACCTGACACCTGCAGTCAGTTTAGGGAAACTAATTATTTTGTTGAAACAAATTTCAGTTAGAATTTCACCAGCTTTTAAAGAGAAATTCTATGTTTATTTTAATTGTTTCATTGGTACCTTTTATTATAAATTTATTTATTTTTACTTACATGTCTTTATTTTGTTAATAGTACCTACACTTTTATAATCAATGAATATTAACCACGCATATGTTTACTTTTATATTTTTACTCCATTTATATTAACTCGTGGCGTCTGCTTGCTTGCTTGCTTGCCGGCTTGCCGACAACAAAAACTTTGGATCAATTTTTGACCCTTTTCCCGTGATCCAATCGAGCTGAAACTTGGCAAGTAGACTCGTGGCGACGATCAAGAAGATCTATCAAATTTTTGTTAAGAAAAAATAATAATTATAGTATAATTTCGGATTTTTAGAAATTTTATTGGTTTTTTCAAATTGGAATCATCAGAAAAGTTTGTTTACGGCGGCCCGATAACGTTGCCGAATATTTTCTAAATTTTAATTTCTCCATCGGTATGCATAATGGGTACTTCAGTACGAATGTCGAAAATCTAAATTGGCTGACAAATGTTTTTAGAATTTAATCTTCAAAGCACGAAGTGTCTTATCAAAGCTCAAAACAACTGACATTTTAGAAATATATAAAATTACTGTAAGTTTATTGTTATGTTATATGTTTTAATTCGTCTTTAATTGTTGTTATATTTTACAAAGAAAGGGAGTATAATAAAAACTTGGTGTTTATGGGTTACTTTTTATTTTGTGATGTGACGTTTGCATATCTTTTTGAAAGTGTTACTAGTTCTCTGTTTTTCTTTACATTCTGTTTCATTGTATTTCTTTAGTCCTTTTCAATACAAACAGTTTTGTGTTATTTTTTCATTCTATTTGGAATTTTTATTCCACGTATATTTCTTGTATTATGTCCATGAAAATCAATACTTTGTTATATGTTATTTATTTTTTTTTAATTTTATTTTTAATATTCTATAATTTAAAATTGTGTACCTATATTAAAATCATCTTGTTTAGCTTTAGTTATTTTTTGCTATAAACCAATTTATATATATTAACATATTTTCAATTTTGATGCATACATTATATAGAGAATGCATAATAGGCGAACAGCACTCGACGTCTACAATCTGAACAGTCTTTAACATCCTTCTTGTCGCTTTTAAATTTTCATTTCCCATCACGCGCATCACGTACTCATCCTGTCTTTAAAATTTAAACAGGCAGAACTAATTCTGGAATACGCTCTCCTATATCTAGAATGTGCCGAATTTACAATGATCTGTTCACCGATAATAACATATTTGCAATTTTGTTAACAATATTTAAGAACCACGTACCGAATATTCTAAGACACAGTAACTAGATGTAATCTTTTTAATTTTGTTATTTTTTCCTATTTCAAGCCAATACTTAACCACAACACCAACACTCACAACAACACATCAGCCCTGGTTATGGACCCGGCTATGGGATCCGAAACGTCGGCCAGGAAGGTCATAAAAACATGGCATAATACCGCAGAAGACACAAACCAGAAGATTCTGAGTGGTCGTGAAAACCTAAGAACATTCTAAATTATATTTATTTACATAATTTTGCAATCTATATTTTAGTTCCCTATATTTTCAGTAATATTTAACCGTACTATTATTTTTAAGGATTTTTTCATTTTTATGAATCGTACCATGTAACATAAATAATACACTTGACAGGAAACAACACAAGTATATTATTAATTATAAGGTGGCCCAGGGCTTATGACTAGTACGAGCTGGCTTACTTGAGTACTTTACATAAGGCAACGCTCACCAATTGTATATACGCTATAAATCAGTTTCTTTAATATATGGACTTTGCGGTATGTCGGTATGCATAATAGGTACTTCAGTACGAATGTCGAAAATCTAAATTGACTGACAAATGTTTTTAGAATTTAATCTTCAAAGCACAAAGTGTCTTATCAAAGCTCAAAACATCTGACATTTTAGAAATATATAAAATTACTGTAAGTTTATTGTTATGTTATATGTTTTAATTCGTCTCTAATTGTTGTTATATTTTACAAAGAAAGGGAGTATAATAAAAACTTGGTTTTTATGGGTTACTTTTTTTATTGTTTTTTTAGTGTAAAATAATATAAATGATCAAAATAATACATTATTTTCTCCTCATGTATGTACCTATATTTATATAAGAACATATATGTATATGAAAATAATGCTATGTTGAAATTTAAATTAGATTTTTTTATATATTTTTAAAATGGAGTATTAGGAACATACATATAAAATATTCAAAATATTTTTTTTGAGTTTGACCAAATTTTTCAGAACACAGTACAGATTTTGTCCCCAGGGACATCATTAATCGAAATATACTATAGATGTCTCATAGAGACGAAATTATATTTTTTATGGGAAAGTACGTATGGAAGTATTTGGGTGTTCATAGGGCTTACGACTTATCGTACAGCTGACTTAAGGGATCACTTTACACAATGTAACCTTCACCATTCCACCCATGACAGAATACCACATCTATCAAATTTTTGCAAGTTGTATATATATTTTAATTTTACAACCCGCTTCATATTTATGTATGTTCTAAAAAAGCTTTGTATACCGGTCGCGCTAAGGTTAATTAGCGCGACCGGTATACAAAGCTTTTTCATTCGCCGTAATTAACCACAGATGTCACTAATGAGATATCTATTTTTGATTGGAATTTTTTAAAGCAATATCCTTTATATTTGTACTGAGATTCTTCCGAATTATTAGCATTACACATTAGTCTGTTTTACTAGAAGAAATATCAGTTCTTTTTCTTCTTTTTCTAGCTCCAAGCTACTCTTTTAGACATCAGCGTTAATTCAGAACAGCATTACGTGCTGTAAAACTATCAGGTGTCAGGTAAGTCACTAATATATTACATTTAGTAACATTTTACAGAGAACTAGCTGTGCCCGCGCGGCTTCGCACGCGTAGATTTATAGTACACTGTTTGGATCGTCATAGAACTTTCGCGAACCTTCTAGAACATTCTCCTTCCAGAACCTTCAAGAAATTTATCGAATGTACAGGAACCTTCTATGCACACCGACACATTCCGCCACTCAGTTTAGAACATTACAGAACTTTCGGGAATTTTCTAGAACCTTCTCCTTCCAGAAATTTCTAGAGCAGGTTTTTCCGGAACCTTCTGGACTCACCGACACAGTCGACGCGCCTATTTTGACAACAACCTGAAGCAGTTGCGGCCTTCCCATAACAAAACAATGTGTTAGAAAGCACATTTTTTTCACCCACTCCCACCCACGCACAGCCACCCCCACCAAACTCGCATATTTTCGATGTGACACCAAGGGCTATCCATTTTAAAGAGGCCATAAAATAATGTAATACCAAGAACTTTTTAAGTTAGTTACCAATCATAGATGTCTCACAGAGACAAAATTATTTATCTTTGAGTCTTTATTTGACATCACAGGGCTTTCGACCTGTCTTGGCTGGCTTAACTGACTTGACACAATGTACCGTTCACCGATTCCACCCAATAATAACCACATATACTTGTATATCTAATATTTTAAAGTTGTACATATTGTAACGGGACCTTGACTATGGGAGGCAAATGAAATACTTAAAACTGTGGGATTTCATACCACATTTCATAAACCACCAATCTAGGCCACACACACACAGTGGCAAGAATGCCGCATAAGCATATCGAGGCACGAACAAGGCACACGAGCTACAGGTCGAGATACGGGACACCCTGTATAGATAGATGTCCCCACTGGTACACGAGATTTTTTTTACTAGAATATGAAGTAATAATTTATTTTTTTTGTTTGAACTTTTGAAGTCTTTTCATCATAATCATCGCATATCACGTGGCTACCTTCCATTGAGGTCCTTTGCCTTCTCAAGTGTTTAGTTGTGATTACCGAATTTTCTCCCATCTTTCTCATTATTTTATCCCCATCGTCATGGTCGCATCGCTAAGGGTTGCCAATACAGGTATTTTTTGGGCATGTTTAGCCCAGCGTAGTTGAGCTGATCTTTAGTGTAGCCACGATATCTGATGCGTCACACAAAACTTACAATTCATGGTTCCACCATATTCCCCACTACCCAATTTTCTGTCTTTTGATACACCGAGTGCCTCGAAAGTACGTACGCAGTATTGTATTTTATTGTATTATGTTTGCTTAAGAATTTGTTCTCGAAATGAACGATGAACCCTTTTATATCGTCCACGATATGTGTTTTCTCTGAAAAATCTTATTATTTACTACGCCCCAAAGAAAGAAATATTCCAAGTAAATAAATTTACATTAATGCCACCGGTATTTGTGTTGTACGACTATTGTGTCAAAGTATTTGAGGAATGTTACGATATAAGAAATATAAATACAAATAGACTCTACTATAAAATTAGTTTCAGACCATTCTATATATAATTATTCGACATATTAATGTTCCGACTTGATCATTCAGTAGATTTTTTAGCCATAAAATAAAAACGACTTTCCATAGTTATAGGTAGGTAGGTACTATTGAATCTGCAAAAATTATTTTTTTCCTTTTCAAATCTTAAATCATTCAATTTATTCTATGTTTACGAATAAACTTGAAAAAAACTGAATTTTCGTTTCAAACAAATATGTATTAAAAGAAAATTAAACTTTTATTTATTTTTATTAGAAAATATAGAGTAAATCAAATGATTTAAAAGATACTAAAACGAAAATCGATTTTTTAAAGATTCGACAGTATAAACGTGGGGATCATTTAAATGTTTATAAAATGAAAAACTTGCTTGAAAATAGATTGGTACCGATGAATTTAAAGATCCTTCACAATTATTTTGCTTACGTATATAGATGTACATATCTACAGAGATGTCAATTATTTGCTCAGCATCTAAATTTATCTTCATAATATTTCGTGAATTATTATTTTGGAGCTACGACATTTATTGAAACAAATTACGCTTATAAATTCCCCAGAACTAGGAATCCTGACAGAAAATTAAATTAGTAGGTAATGTTTCTCTAACTTTTAATATAAGTTATGTCTGTATCATCCGTATACACTAATAGTAACCCTAATGCCGGAATCAGCAAACTGATTAGAAACTCTGAAAAAAGGTTGGGAAAGCAACCGAGAGAGAGGTTGGTTTTTGTCTTCTAGAATAAAAGTAGGAAAAAAAAATTACTGTAATTGCGAAGTGTATTTACCATTAACTGATTTTCACAAATGTTGACTGTTTTTTGCGACACACAAAAATCATTCGCAGTGTTTCTAACTTTTAGTTGTCTATGGCTTCATATTTTTCTCAACAAATCTATACATTACGTGTAAAATTTGCCTTGTTGATTTTCTAAAAAGCAGCTGATATTAGTGGATATAGTAAATAGATTTAAAAAAGGGTCACATAGGTGGTTTGGTCGTGTTGAGCGAATGAACGATATATATTTATTCTTATGCAATTTCAACAATGTTACTATGTTACAATCTAAGAGTAAATTAATGTCTTCGGAATACTGTTTGGTGTAGGTAGTGCTGTTACCGACATTATGAAAAAAAAAATTCAAAACACTTATACAACAAAAACATATTACAAATAACGAATAAAATTCCAATTTTTTTACGGATACAGGACCAAACAGTACGTAATTCCAAAACTATTTAACAAACTACCCGATATACCAAAAAATGAAACAACAAAAAATATAGAATATAGAAAAATTATTAAGAAATACTCCACTGAACTGTAAAAAATTGTGATAGGCTTAACTTGTATTATATAGGTATTTTAATATTATCACTTGACACGAATTAAATTGTAGCACCGTTCTTAAATTCTCACTAAATGTTTTTTGAATCTTCGCTGCACTTCACTAATTTCGCACTAATCATCACTCCTGAAAAACTTGTCTCTCATACACTCAAGCCGTTACTTAAATCGCTCAGGTTCACACTAGAAAACTTCTCGCTCGTAGGTAGGTACTTTATTGATGTACTATCTTTGGAATCACATGCGCGCTAGCAACACACGCCGCATAATTTCGCTTTCTATGGTAATATCCGGCAGTCAACTCTGACGCATATTGTTATTGCGCACGCGGCGCCCTTGCTTTTATAGACCCGGTTTCATGTCGCCTTCTCGATGTTTAATTCTATGAACCGTTCGAGAGATTTCGATAGTGTGTAATTCCTTCCGATTTTACCATCTGTATATCAAGTTATATCGGCTTAATTATTTAAATTTTTTCTTTCATCAGAAAATATATTTCCTCAGCAATATTTGTACTATTTAAATTATCATAATTTTATTTATTCAAAATATTTGTGTGAATTGTTCATTTTAACTGCATTGAAATAATAGCTCCGTATAAATAAATCAACAAATAATTTAGTTTGGATTCAAGTTAAATTTAAATCAACCAATTTTCAAAATCGCGCTTGAAATGTTTGCTAAACGAAACCTCCTAGCAATAATACGGCGAGACATCATTTTTTTCTAGCCGGGGCAAGACTAATAATTTCAGAAATATAAAATATCGACCGAAGGTATAATGTTCTACCTAATACGAATTTAAACGCTGCAATTAAAACCTTTTACGGCAAGCTTGACAACATTATCGACATCCACGTAGGTAAATAAAAACGCTTAATAAATAAATTGTAAATGTCGACTTCGTAACAATTAAGGCGAATACATTTAGAATATTGAATCAGAATTCCAGGAGATCCAATAATAAATGATCGCGTGTTATACTCTGGAATGGTCAATAATTGTATGGTGTTCCGCAATAATAATAGCCCTCAAAATTGAAAAATTTAATTACAGTCAGTGTTGATTCTTGAATGAAATGTCATTATCAGAAATCGATAAAAATATTTTGACTAGAATCTCTAGGTCAAGGGATGATGCATGTCGAGAGGTGAGGCATATAATTTTATGTTGATTAAAACAGAAAACTGGATCATTTGATTATAACGAATATATCTAATATCTAAGACTATTAATGATAATACAATCATAATAACAACCATATACACGTATAACTCATACAAGGGTATTTGTTTGAGTTAGGCATTGTATACGAAACTATCGAGAAATAGTACTATCCATAAATCTATAATGTGAAGTTACCATACCAGTTTTTAAGTTAAATACCAGTTTATTATACATTTATCAGTAACTCTTCTTCTACCTTGCATTGTCCCAACTCGTTGCCGAAGAGGCAACGAGTTGGGACCTGGTCGGCTCTTCTCAATTTTAAGCTGTATCTTCTTCGGTTCTGGGTATCGCTTTCAAAAGGCCGTTTTTCTGTAGTATTTTGGAGCATTGAGTTATTTAGGAGTTCCTTTAGTTTTCCTCTAGATGACTGTCGATAAAGCTCCATAGACATTGTCTGCTTCGCCGTGTGGTCTGGTGGTCTCTGTCTTATGTGCCTGTACGATCTCAACTGTCGTTCTTCCAACTTACTATTTATGTCCGTGACACCCAGGATACCACGAATGCGTGAACTTTTAATCCTGTATTTTAGTGGCGGCCATCTAAGCATTCGCATTTCTGCTGTTTTGAGTTGCCTAGAGTAGAAATTGTACAAAGTCCAGCATTCGGAGCCAAGCATTATCGCGGGTTTAACAATAGTCTGGTATATGTTTCTTTTAGTTTTATAGGCATTATCAGGCCACACAAGATTCCTGTTACAGATCTAATTTTCTAAGAGGTCCATCCCACACCTCTGTGAATGAGTGATCCCAGATACTTAAATGCATCACAGTTGGCTAATATTTTCCTATCCAGTTGCATTCAAGGATGATGGCCTTTGTGCCTTCAAATGGCAGGTACAGATAGGTATTCCATCTTTTTCCTGCTGACGTTTAGGCCAATATCCTCCAAGATCTCTCTCCACCTTTCCAGGCTACTCTGTAAGTTACAATGATTATCTGCTTTTAGTACCACATCATCTGCAAAATACATAATCTTTAGAGTACTGTTCATTTCTTGAATTGTTAGATGATTCATGACCATTATGAATAGCAGTGGACTGAGGACAGATGTAGACAGTGTACCCCCCACTTTAATTGGAAATTTTGGTGATGGTGATGTGTACCTTACTTGTGTTTCTACGTTAGTGTAAGTATATATCTTGTATGGAGAGCACATATCCTTCTGGTACGTCATGAGATCTCAATGCCGCCCATATTAGGTAATGGCAAAATCACGCACTGCATGTAGCTTTTTTGAAGCATTCATAATGTAACGGCAATGGAAAAAAACACTTTACTCGATGCGTATTTAGCGCAATCGTAATATACCTAGATTCTCTGAATTAGGCCTTATTGTTACAAGTTGGATTAAAATAAAAGTTTGTTTAAAGCATAGATTTTTACAAAAACGGAAAAATTTAAACAAAAGAAAAAGATACTTAATTAGTAAGCAGAAAAATTAGGCATATTAAGAATAATACAACAAGAAAGAATTAAAAATTTAAACAAGAGAAAAAGACACTTACCTAATTAGTAAGAAGAAAAGAATTCTGCACTCAAAATTTTTCTTAATCTTGTGTGGCTGCACTCGAATAAATCAATCTCCAATAATCTTATCAATTTATTGAATGCATGAATATGGATTGCTTTGTTTTGTACTATTTATAGTTTCTTTAGCATTCGTTTCTTATCTATACTAATAATATGTAAAGAGTAAAGTATATATAAAGAGGAAAAGTTTGTATGTAGGAGGTAATCTCCAAAAACTACTCATCCGATTTCAAAAATTCTTTCACCAATATTTAGAATAGACTTTCAGGGTGGACACAGGCTATATTATAACGTTAAAATAAAAGGGCTTTTCGTGGGGACCTGTTTCACAACTAAAGTCGACGAAAAAATGACCGAGCGATGCGTTTTTTACGAACGCTACCTTAACGGTAAACTATATTTAAATACTTTCTATAGAGAAGTTGTAGAACTTATAAAGTTCTATAAAAAAATCCGACATATATCTATATATTAAGGTTAATACACAAATTGATAAAGAATTACTAAAAATCTGGCTGCTTCAACATTTTCGACTCATAATCAAGGCAGGAATGTAGTCCTGCGAGATTATTAATGTTTTCCAAATAACCCTGTATAATATTTTAGTGGGTATCAAAATACTCAAAAAATACCATTATCAATGAATAAAGCTTTTTCTGTAACATTAGATAGCTTTTTATTGCAGTTCAAATATTTTGTGAAACAGTCGGTACTTTGACATACAACAGGCCTTTTTGCCGGCGAGTCTGAATGATGACGCGTTGCGTCTCAAATAAACTATCCAATTTATTCTACGAATTCCCCGAGCAATTTACAAGTAGATGAAACTGTGTTTGAAAGCCACATCCAATGCTCCGGATAAAACCTGTAGCGGCTCTGACGGCATCTTCTCTGTAGTTTAAAAGAAATCTCAATCTTAACTCACTCCTATTTTACATCTCGCTGGCTTGAGGTGGGCTTGAGGATTCCCGAGAAAATGAAAATGTTCACATAAAGCCCTTTTTCAAAATGGAAACTCGATATATACATTGCCGTGCTTTGCGAACATGTTCGAGTCAACACCGCAACAATATTATTATGTTAAGTAATCCTCGAACAAACAAACCGCATTTCCGGCAACATTGCGGTTTCTTTCCAAACAGATCAACCACTAATAATAATATTGGATAATTTAAGCAATGCCGTTTTAGTTTAAATTTCACCTCAAAAGATTTTTAGTTAGTATTCAAATTAACAATTTATTATATATTTATATATATTATTCGTATATCTTCTCTCTTACTATTCCTCTCTCTCTCTCGATCTATATATGTTATATATCTATGGATCTCATCTCTCTCTATCTCTCTCTATCTATACTCTCTCTCTCATCTCTTCTGTCTCTCTACTCTGTTCTATATAATATATATATATTATTATAGATGGTTAAATTCATGCTTTCACGGTTAACAAGTATAATGTTAGTTTCAACTACTTGGGGGTACCCTCCGTCCTTTGTGACCGGGGTTACCCCCATATATTTACTATATATATATATATATATATATATATAGATACTATATTAATATAACAGGCTGTCGT